>OZ024922.1:6442954-6685020 GCA_964017225.1 Netelia inedita | reverse complement strand
TGGAAGAGGGTCTTTTCCGGCGAGCGAGCGGGGCAAAAGTGCCATAAACGTTCGTCTATACCGGGTTTCTCATTCTCATTCGCTTTGCTCGATGCACCAAGACACAACCGGCTATTAGGCACTTCGTGGAATTCGTGTCTTGATTACACTCGTTCGTCTTTTGCACGGAGAGAGAGAGACACAGTGGTGGAGGAGAGGGGGGGGGGTTGAAAGTAAGAGAGAGTGAAAGGAAGAGGTGAGACGAAGAGGGCTTTTTCCTTCGTACTTCCGATTGCCTCTCGATAATAATAATAATAACGATGTTTATAACGAGAGGGTATTAACGAAGGGGTGGAATCGTAGATCGTAGTCGAAGATTCGCCTCGAGGGTCAACGAATTTTCGTCGACGTGCTTCTTTTTTTATTTTATCCAACGATAAATTCGCCAATTCGCTTCGTCGAATTAAAATCTGATTTATCACGACGCGATTTAGAAATGTCAAATCGAGATAAACAAATTTGGGTTACGCCTAAAAAAATGTTTAAGGATAAATTGATTCCGGTTTTGATTTATCTAACAATAAATAGCGAATGATAATTTATAAACGAAATGTAATGTAAACCCCTAAATATATTGATAAATTCGATTAAATTTAATTTGATCGGTTGATAATCGAATTAAAAATAAAATCTTATAAAACGGCTGGGTGATCAGGATATTCGTGAGAAAATACGACCAGCAGTGTCTCGACGAAGAATCCTGATCGAAGAAATCGTCGAATGGGCGAGAAATATGTACGTAGTCGGATGATCCTCATCGACTCGGAGGGGATATGCTCAAGCCACCGGTGAAAGCTCGGCAGCGTCTGTGCCTCGGAATCTCGTCTTGGAGATCTAATTATGAAGTGTGCGGCTCTTGGCGCGTAATTGGCCTGGTACTCTCGTTTGTGCATCTCGTTGACTTTCCAAAGTAACGAGAGTGAGACAGATTTTCGTTATTTATATAGATATAAATAAATAACGAAGATACTTCTAATAATAATTTATATATATATATAAGTGCATTTTAAGATGTTAAAAAAGAAGTTACCTACAACAAACTTCCAAAACCTAATCAAACTAACCCCGTTTAACGGGGTTAGTTTGATTATATATTTATATTTATATAAAAATCATATAAACCTATATAATTTTTATATAAATATAAATATATATGCCGTTAAACGGGGTTACTTTGATAAGGTTTTGGAAGTTTGTTGTAGGTAACTTCTTTTTAACATCTTAAAATGCACTTTTTTTTAGCTCCAAAGAGTCTTCAATTGGAGTTTATGGAATCGGAAATTTCGCGCTGATGAACCTTATGATGTTATTTTGCCCGATATCTCAAAAACTCTAGGAGCAAAAAGCAAAAAACCTAAAATAACGATTTACCCACTTAAGGTCGATAAATCCTGAGAAATTGAAAACGAAACCGTGATTTTCTTGTTGTACGGGAAATTTACGATCGACATGGGCCCTCAGAGTTTGAGAAACAATCAAAATTCACCAGAATTCAATGTCACCGATTTCAATGAGTATCGCGAAACCTAAAAAAATCGACTTTTCGAGATGGTGTATCTCCGTTCTCGTTTGTCCTACAAAAAAGTGCACGAGTAACTTTTTTAAGAGTTCGCCGAGCTCTCAAGAACCGGGCAAGGAACATCCGAATATCTCCATTTTTGTGCCCGTAGCGGCACTTTGAAAGTCGCGATTTTCAGGACCCATAAGGATACGTGAAAAAAATGGCCTAGGATGGGGTCATATTTTTTGCGCTCCAAATCGTCTTTAAATCATCATATTCGTGTTACTCGAGAAATTTCCGATTCCGAAATGACCCAAACAAGTGTTTTGGTGAAAACAAAATTACGACCCCTCCCTGACCCCCCAAAGTCAGAGAAGTAAATCACAAATATCGATTATCTCCACCTGCAGGGGTCAACATTTGTTTTCGTCCAAAAAGGCTTCAATTGGAGGTTACGGAATCGGAAATTTCCCGCGCAACAACAATATGACCATTATAATCTCGATATATTGCAATTTACGGAAATATTCGACCTTTCACCACTGTGAACAACACATTTAAACCGCATTTTAGCGCTCTGTTTAAGCAGCTCCAAAAACTATCAAAGTTAGCCGTAATGTCAATGTAACCGCGTTTAACGGTATATTAGATGTACAGCGAACGAGTAGAAGAGGAAGCGAGTCAAGGATCAATTTTCAAAGGACAAACGCGCGATGCCGGTGGGTCTGCGTCGTTGCAACGACGGTGTGTGCCCATCCAACGACCACAGTCGTAGTAGTTGTGGTGGTGGTTCTGGTTGGGGCGTGCCTGACCTTAACACCGCGATTGGTCGATAACTGAAAATAGACGGGGACCCACGGGCCTATCCGATCGAGCTCCGATTATTTTTAAAGCACGACGTGCATAAAATATAAACAACAAGCACCTCTCCCTTTCGTCCCTACCGAGCATCACGATATTCGTCCATTAAACTTTCTTGTCTCATCGATCCGACGACTTTTCATCCCTCGACCCACCCTTCCTTCTTTAAAATAATTTTTGACAATTTTTCCGGGCTAAATTTATAAATCGTCGATCTTGCTCGATATCAAAGTTCAAAGTAAAAAACGAACTAAATACGAACGACATCGATTTCGTTCGAGAATAATTCTTTGCGAAAAAAACCACCTGCCATTTATTAATTCGCGAGAAATTTTTGCGATTTGAAAAGAAATTATTAAGTTTGGAATTTTGTTCAAGAAACGAAGAACGATTTGTCCTTCAATTTTCTTTGTTTCAATTGAAGAATAAAAATTGTTTTGACTAGGGAATTGCGCGACAGTTTCGAGGAGGGGGATGACGTTGAAAGTTGATAGGAGATTAAACGGCTGGGTCGAAGAAGGTCTTCATACCTTCGCTGTGAACGCGAGAGGGATAAACCACCCTTTAACCGCGAAGCACGAACCACGCAGCTACGTATATTTCCTCCCACTTTTTGTATATAGATATATATATATATACATACGTGGAAGTTCCCTCATCGATGTTGATACGCGATATTAATATTCATGAGGATCGATTATTACGGGCTGTGACCGGACGAATTTAGCGAAGCACAATGGCGAATCAACGACGAGAATCTCGGCGGCCAATTTACGTGTTATTTTTTCTTTTTTTTTTCTCTCGTCTTTTTATCACGTCTCCGAGATCATTATCGTTCGACCGCCAGACAGTACAGCTCGAGAAGAAATTAGGGTTGTTATTGGATCGTAAATCTGTGGAATAATAGAAAGAAAACAAAACAAGAAAAAAAAACGAAACGTCTCTCCTTATCGCGATCCGAAAGAACTTCATTGCGGCACGTTGTTACGGGAGGGTAGGTTTTTTTTATTTTTTTTTTCGTTTCCACCCCTCGAGCCACCGTATCACCCTCGTCGCGTAGGCAAATATTAGCAATGGTGGGATTTTGAAGTCTCGTTTAATCCTGTAATATTCTCAAGGCTCCCCCGTCACGCTCCAGCTGGGTCATCAACTACGTTTTCAACCCCCTCGCGAAATTCTCGTCACAGCCCCAAGCCCCTCCGCCCCCTCTTCACTCGTCCGGTGTATCAGCCAAGGTCATTCAAATAGGTCGACGCACACACACGTATGCTCGTAGTTTCTCCAACGAGAGCGAGTCTCGACCGTAAAAGAAAAACATGTCGCCACCACCCTCTTGCACCGATTTTCGATAAAATAACCCTCCCGAAGAAATTTACGAATGAGGTCGACATCGTACTCTTCACACCTTGTTTGTCTCTCGTCGATTCGGTTAATATTAAAGAATTACAGAAAAATCATTTTTTCATCCTGTTTCTCGTTTTAAGAAAAATCCATCCCTTGGTTGAAATCTCGATCGGTTATGATCCTTCGAACGCATTCGCGTTTCCTACATATCCGGCTTCACTCTCGCTGATTTTACGACTCATGGGAGCAATATTGCCACGGTCGGTAGATCGTGCGACCCCTACATTTCCAACCCTTACCGGTAGAGCGCGCAGGGGGTGAAGAACGTCGCGGTAAGGTGGCGCCCCTCGTCGAGAAATTACAAAGCTCTACGTAAAGCGCCAGCTGCGAGCTTCGACAAAATCGAAACCGACTGTCAGTAACAACGAGGGATGAAAATAATTGCAGAACAAAATCAAATCAACCCCTATTTCTTCATTCGTTCGAAAACAATTTTTTTCAAGAGCTAATTCGTGTTTTACGCGAGGAAAGAGAGAATTTTTCAACGATTGCACGAATGTAAGGACAAACGTGTGTAGGTTGTCGAGCAAGGACTTGGGAAGGGTGGAACGGGGGTGGATATGAGGGAATGAAAATGTCGGAAGAGTGGGTCGCGGCAGGGAACTCCGGGAACCGGACCGAGGGAGTGGGAGGGAGGGCGCAACTTTGGCAAGGTTGGCGAGAAGAGAGAGAGAGCGAGAGTATATCGTTCGCGGGGGAGGCTTGCGCAGTCGCGAGTCACCCTCGATATTGCAGAAAAGCTCGATCCAACTCTCTCGTTGCAGCCGAGTGACAGGTGTCGCCGTGTATTTTCGACCGAGTTTGACAGACAGATTTCGCGTTTGTGTGTGCAAGAGAGAGAGAGAGAGAGAGGGAGAGAAAAGGACACAGAGAGGAACGAAGAAAGAGAAAAGAGAGAGAGAGAGAGAGGCGGCCAGACAGACGGGAAGACAGTGGGACAAAGCGCGAGAGACAATTGAGCGTTGTTGAAAATTTTGAGTGGCTTGTCGTTTCGCGCAGTTGGTGAAAATCTAATCGTACACGGATCCAAGGTAGACCTTGAAAGATGGAGAAAAAGAGTCGTGGAAGAGGGAGGAAGAATTTGAGCGTCGAGAGGGTGAAGGGGTGAAAAGGGCGAACGTGCGAGGAACGTCCCATGGGCGAAAACAGTGCGACAAAGAAAAATCAGGAGACGATCCCTTGAACAACCTCGGACCTCATCGTTGTGGCTATAAAGCAAAAATTCGAAGTAAAAAACAAGGGTTGAAAATAGGGGATGAAAAAAAAAATTGTTCTCAATTTCTCGTGGAAAAATCATTTCAGCTGAATAAATTTGTGTGATAAACCACCCTCGGTCCACGTGAAACAAAATAATTCGAATCAGAAAATACGAAGAAGAAAAAGATCGTCGAGAAATTTCTGCGATCGCGACAGGCCACGAGGGGTAGTTTTCACCCGGAGAACGACGAGCGAGGAAAGATCCGGCGCGATCGTCGCGACGTCGTATCGACGAATTCGACGATGAATGGCTTCCTCGATGTTTACGTTTCTATAAACTCGAAGTTTTATAAATGTAAAGAAATTTTTTGAAAAAAAACGAAGTAAAAAAAGAACGTTTCCTTGGTCTTTGGTACAAGACTTCGGTGGGAATTCCCCACTTCAGACGCTCTCGTCGTCGTGGTCGAGGACTCTTCGTGGAGTCTTCACTCTCTCTCTCTCTCTATCACGGTTTTTCTTCATCCTCTTTTCTCACTGTCGTCTTTGCTCTTTCAAAAACCCTCCAACGTTTTTTTCTCACCGCCTCGTGGAAGAAATTTGTATTCGAGATCTCCCAATTACCGGAACGTCTTTGCGAAGCTTTACGTGTCGACGAATAAGATCGATCACCGCGCCTCTTCGTATGTTAACGTCCGGTTCGATAAGAGATTTCGGGCGTATATAAACCCACGATTTTTTTTTAATATCGCCGTATGAAAACGGATTTAACGAGTCGAAGAAATTTACGAGACTCGAGTCTGCGCGTCGAAAAGCTCGAAGAAGGACCTTGACACTCCAAAATTTCGTTCTGCCAACGGACGAGAAAAGTTGCATCGAGGAGGAGCCAAAAAGCAGTAAAATGAAGCGAAACTTCCAAAACGAAAAATCACCGATCGAGTAAAATACCTAAAAAAAAATGAAAGAAGAAACGAAAGAACAGAAAAAAATGGACGAAAGATTCGTCGACGATAAATAATCCTCGTGGGACAAGAATCTTCCGGATTCAGTCGGGAAATGAAAATTTGATCTACGAAATTAAAAAATACGTCAACTTTTTCAACTCGAAGAAATTTCGATCCGGAAAACAAAAATCTACACACGACGTAACTCGAGAAAGAAAAAATCGACCCATCGAGATCGAAGAATATGATCGAGATCTCGGATCGACGGCCACGCTCGCGATCGAATGGTATTAATGCCCGATATATATAAAATAATAGTTCGTCGCAGCATGTACGAATTGATTGGCGAAATTCTTAGCTCGTTGCTTTTGCCGCTGTTACTGCCGTTGCTGTTGGGAATTCGTTGATATCGTTATTAATCGTGCGCAAGCTCAGTGCCTTGGCGACCGAGACGCCGGCGATTTGTCGAGAGAGCGAGAAAGAGAAAGAGTGCGAGAGAGAGAGAGAGAGAGAAAGAGAAGGAGAGAAGGGAGGGCGCTGTGGTTCTCCTCCTGCGGTTTGCTTTGATATAATATCGAGAGTTGCATATTCAACCTCGGACACATATCAAAGTTTTCGCGGTGTGCTTGTCGCACGAGGTGCTACGTTGAAACGAAAACAAAAATTAAAAGAAAAAGAAAACCAAAAAAGAAAATCCACGAAACGTTAGCGACAAAACAAAAATAATTATTGCGAGCGTTGTCCATTGAAAAAAAAAAATAAAAACAAACGAAAAAAAAGTAACTCTTTCACGAGGAGACAAAAGACAAGAGGGGCAAGCTTTTTGCGTTGCAGTTTGGATACGAAAATAATAATAACAATAATAATAATAATAATAATCACGAACCGCTGGCTGTGACGCTCGTAATTAATTATTGATCAGAGCTTGAATTGGCGACCGCTTCATCAGTGTTACGATATAATATTTCATATACACATATATATATATATATACATATATATATGTATATATATGCATAAACACATTCACACACGTGTGTTTGTATATGTGTGTGTGTGTGTGTTGCCGAAGGCCGAGTGATAACATCGACTCGTTACGATTTTAACGAAACGCACGTACAACGAAAAAAAAACGTAAACAAGAGAAATAGAAGAAAAAACAATTAACAACGACAACGAGAAGTCTGCGTGTGTGTGTGTGTAAGAGAGAGAGAGAGCGAGAGACTTTTACAAGAATCCGAAATATTTTTGCTACGCACTTTGTATAAAGCCGAATTAATAGCGATTTAGGCGAGTCCTGCGAGTGAACGAATAACAAGAATAAAAATTGGTAAAACCGAAAAATTCGTAAAATAAAAATAAAACAACGTGCGGAACTTTCGTCCGTGCCTAATTAGGCAAAAGACAAATTACGGATCTCGATCGATAATTGGTCCATCGTATCGTTCGGGCCGAGCCACGTTTTTTTCTTTTTCTTATCGTATTTCGTGAAAGTTCTCACGAGTCGTGGAAAGAAAGGAGGCGAGTCGTGGGTGAAACATGTCGTTTCGTTGTATATTGAGAAAATGCATAAGCAAAACGCGACGATTGATCGTATACGTTTTTCACGTTTGAGAAATTGAAGAGGACAAGACGAAGGTGAAAGAGGAGAAGAAGAGAAGACAAAACGATTTTTACGATCGATCGATCGATTCTGCGATACGTCGATAACGATGTCGATACGTTAGTGGGAACGATCTTGAGACGAGCCGAGGAAGATCGATACAGAAAGTAATAAAAGTGTAACGAGGAGGAAGAGAGAAGAGCGAAGAGGCGATTGAACGAGGAAGGTGGAGGAATACGAGACGGAAACTGAGAAGAATAATGACCAAGTACGGTTTCGCGAGACTCGCCATATGGCGGCCGAGACGCTCGGCGAATTCTCAACCACCGAACAATCAGGAAAACAACCCTCTCATGTACGCAAAATATACACAACATTTGTTTGCTGTTCGTAAAAAAAAAAATGAAATGATAAATGTGCTTCTCAAAAAAAAAAATTAAAAAAAATTATTGAAATGAAAAGAACGCGAGAATGAGACGCTAATGTCCGATATTATGCAAGCATACACATTTTGTTATATACATATACACATATATATATATACACACAAATATATGTATACACGTAATTGTATTAATATACACGCGTTTATACATATTTATGAAGCGCCTTGTTACCACCTCGCTCACGCTTGCTAAAAAAGTTGGACGATGAGATGAAAGAAAATGAAGAAAAAAAGAAAAAAAAATAAGACTTTCATAATTATTCGCAAGAACGCAATGTGCTTTGAGTGTTTCACGCCGTGCCTTGTTACACGTATATAAGTGCATTAAAAAAACAAAATTCACCGCAAGCGAATTGTCGACATATTTTTCTCTCTCGAGTTTGTACCCGAAGCTGGCAATTTTTAATGTTTTTATTTTCTGTCCTTGTCGTTATCGTTGTCTTTAAGCCACAAACGCTACGATTAAAAATATTCAAATAAAAGAGAAAGATGAAAAACATGAAACAGAAGAAGATAAACAAATTTGTATATCGCGCAATAAATCTCGATGTATTCGCAAATAATTTTGCTCGTATTCACCGCTTTGCTGACATGTGTGTCTATGTTTTCTCCTCCTCCCCCAAACCTGCGTTGATTATTTCTGGCCGAATAAACCCCCTCCCCCCCCTCTATTCCTCGTCCCTCCGGGTCGCCAACCCTTCTCTCGTAGCAACATGCCGAGCCACGCGTGCATCCACAGCTTTGTGTGTCGCAAAAAAAAAGTATAAAAAAAACAAAGAAATAAAAAATCTCTACATATCTACACACATACACGTATATATATATATATATTCACACGATTATCGTCGTTAAACCGTTATCGTCGTATAAATCGGACGAAATGCGAGGCTCCGCGAGGTACGACGTCGTCGTAGTCGACGACGATCGTCGAACTCGAAGTAGAACACGATCAATGCTCTCAATAGACATGCCCGTATTCCGTTACATTATTTAACCCCCACCCCCCACTTTCATACATACACTTATATTATGATAACGCGAAAAAGAGGCGGATTTGTCGATCTCGTTACGAAACGATTTGCGTGAAGAAAAGAAGAGAAAACAATTCCTTACCCGATCGATCGTTATATCGACGAGATAAAAACGTCGATCGTGTCCTTGTCTCGCAGCGAGATCGAACGGATCGAAGCGAGAGCGACGTTGTTCGTGCTTTTTTGACGTAGTAAGAAATTTTTTCGTCGTTTATGATTAACGCGACGTTAATAATAATAATCGTTAATAATAAAATGCGCGTGTTTGCTCGTACGTTGTATAACGATTGTATCGATACGAAAGAAAGGGAAAACAAGTGAATCAAAGTTTCGAAGGTGAAGTAGTCGGGGGGTTTTAAGATAATGATTTCACGTTTACGCGTGACTCAGGTTTGTCTCTATTCGTACTATTCTTGGCACAGCCGTAACCTTCTCTATATATACGGGAAAAATAAAATGGAGGGTTAGAGTAGGGTGAGAGGATATAGCGGTAGGAGAAGTTAGGGGTTGAGGCAAAGGGGTGGGGAGGAACAATGAGGAGGACAGGATGCACGTGGGTGTCACGAGTTTATTACGCACCGATCGTCATAGTCGTAGCGTGGGCGAGAAAAGTCCTGGATTATGAAATTTCGTATCACAGCCACACGGCCTCGGTGGTGAAAACTCGAACTTGGCAAAACGTGTATGACGTTCTTCGCTCGTTGTTTCGCTCTACTGTCTACTGTCTATTCTATTCCCTCCCCTTCTCGCTCTTTCTCTCTTTTTGTCTGTCTTTAGCCCCGTGTGAAATTTGAAACGTTTTCGTATTTTTTTGAGCTTTATTTTAACGGTTTTCTGGGGGTTGAATTGTTTTTTTTTTCTTCTGAAAAACTTTTCTCGGGTTTCTATCTTTTCTCGTGTCGCGTTCATCGGATACGAGAACGGTTCTTCAGGAAACGAGAAAAGTTTGTCGCGAGACGAGAGGACAGAGAAAGGGAGGATGCTCTATGTGAAGTTTCGAGGGATCGGTATGAATTATTTTTTGAGATTTCTACTTTTTTTGGGAGGAGGGGGTTGATACGAGATTTTGGGTTTAGCCATGCGATGGTGGGGAAGAGGACACACAGGTGACCCAGACTCGACTCGACGTTACGGGACACGCCGCGCGATCGAGATACAAACTGAGGGAAAATGGGTTGTTGCGTTTGAAAATAAGACAAATAAAAAACCTTAAAAATAAAATTAACTCGAGTAATTTTCAAAAAATGTCACCTACCTCTCAACGATTACTCTTGGGAACGGTTCGGCGAATATCGAAGAAAGTACAAAAATCATCATTAGAAAAAATTAAATAAAAACCAAAAAATTCTAATAAAAAATACGACGAAATACGTTTTTTATTTATTTTTTAATTTTGTCGTAAAAAAATTAATTCAACTCTCGCCACGTGCTCAACTCTATTCGTTCTTGTATTACAACGCGCGAAATGTAATTTCGCGTGGGAATTTCAACAAAAATAATTGATGGCTCTTGTCAGAAGTTTAAGTCCAATTTTCTGGTAATTACAGTGAAGCAACTACGAACTCTTTATATATATGGAGAGAGAGAGACAGAGAGAGAGAGAGAGAGAGAGAGACCGCGAGGGTGAGAGTTGTATGTGATACATGAACGATTTCTCGATACTCATTTTTATCGGAAAAATGGATGGATCGGTAAAAAAAAAGAAAAAGAAAGTTTAAGGGTCGCCCAATTGTCTGCGTTCTCTCCTTCTCCCCCTCTCTCTCTCTATCTCTCTCTCTCCCTCTCTCTCTGAGTTCTGTTATTTCTCCGTGTCTGCCTGTCTGTCTATCTTTCTGTTTGGCCGGTTTGTCGGTCGAGGGTTCGCGACCGTGCCACGCTTTTGCTCGCGTATTGATCTCGGGGCTTGACTCTTCGCCCCGCTGCGCTTTCTCTCCTCGGGCCACATTCGCCATGCCGCCCTTTAAACCCTGTTCCCTCTTCGAACCAAACTCCCTCTCCCCCTGCTCCTCCTCCTGTTCGTCCTCCCCCCCTTCCTTCCTTCCCCACTTAGGTTACATACGTATATAGTCCCGTGCCCCCCTGAACTTCCGTGTGCCCCACTGGAAATCCACCCTTCCGCCCACGTATTCACCCGTTTTCTCTCTTTCTCCCTCTCTCTCTTCGTATATATTTAACCTGGCCAAAAATACATTCGGAACAGGGTAAAAAATATCGACGAAAAAAAGGGTCATAAATCGTTTATTTTAAGTTCCGACCAAAAAAGATCGATATTATTTCAATCTCAAATCGAACGAAAAAAATCGTTGATCGATTGAGTCGAATCATCGATTATAATAAAAATGTGTCCGTTAGAAAAAAGAGATTGACATTCGATCGGTTGCAATTCGTATGAGCTCTTGGTAAGTGCGTGGATAATTGGCGAATGGAACAAACGAGAAAGTATAGAAATGTCGAATTTTTGAGATTTTTTTTTTAAACCATCTTTTGTTATTTTTATGATCGTTTTTTCGACTTTTGCATAAAAATAAAGGCCAATGGCTATCGGAAGCGTAAAATTGGATCCTTATAGTCGAGTGGCCCCTTTTTCGCTCTCAATTCGTGCGGAAAACAAATTTGTATCGATACCTCGAATCGCCGGTATCCAGTGGCACCCACACACGTACGTTTAAAGATACGCATATCTATATATATATAGTTTGCACCGGGCGGGGGTATCTTCGTCTCTGAATCGCGTACGAATCGAATCGATTCCTCGACGATGACCTGCTCCTGCTGCTCTGCGGTGCACTCGCACTAAGGTTCTACGTAATACCTATGTATCAGTGCATTTATATATATTTATATATGCATTGTGTATACTTTTCACATAGTACACAAGTTTAGTTTACCGGATCGATTCAAGGAGGCCGATTCTCATTTATTTCATAAACGGCGATAAATTGTATTTTTTTCCAAATTTTATATCCTGGATATTAAAACAATTTTGTACTGGCAATTTATGACAATACAATTTTTATTATTACCTGACGATATTTTGAAATAAAAAAAAATAAGTTTATTTTTCATAAATTAAATCCTCGTTGAATAATAAATTCGACGAATAAAATAAAATTTGGTGATTAAAATGTTTTTGTTTGTTTGTAAAATTTGAAAAATGTTCGACATTTTGTATTTTCATTTTTTTTTTCGTAAAATTCGAGAGGTGAGAGATTTTTTTTTATTTCCATGTCGTCGTGGATCTTTTTTTTTCTAGAACGCGGATATATACGTACGGATAGAGCGGAAGTTTCGAGGACTTCCGCTTGACGATCTCGGGGCTGTAACGCGCCCGGCTCGACATGTCTACGAAGTTGATGACCGTGTTCTACCGAGTTCTCTCTCTCTCTCTCTCTCTCTTCCTCTCTTTTACTCTCTCGAGTACTGTAACGTCGTATTACCTATCTCTGTACGTTCGAATAATTATGCAAGGCCATCGTTGGTGAGCCTCCTGGTATTAAAGTCACGGCGCCGTACTGTCGGATGCCAATAATAAAGTTATACTTACTATCTCTCTAACATTGATCCTTCGACTCGCGTATGCTGCCTACGCTTTTTTGCCACGACGTTATATATACGTATATCCAGTTGCCAGGGGCATACGAACCGCACTGAAGCTTTAAAGTCGATGGCCGTGATTATCGCACACGACTCGTATTAAAGCCTTCGCGCGAGACTATTTTTTTATCACTTTTTTTCCCGTTTTTTTGTTTATTTTCTGTGAGCTTTCTGTTTTTTTTTCTGGGATAAAAATACAACTGGAAATTTCGACGGTAGTTAATTGATTTTTGCTAGATAAATAACACATTCTCAAATCTTAATATTCGTTTCGGCAGTTTAGAAAAGTGCTACGATTTTTGAAAACGGTGGTAAAATGTGTTTTTGAAAAAAATCGAAGAAAAAAAAAACAATTCTGTCTTGGGCGAAAATTTGCCTGAACAAAATGATTGTAATTCAGGTTTTGGAAATAAAAATAAGACGATTTGAAAATACTAGTTTGAGGATAAACATAAGCGTGACAATTCTCGAAAAAGCAAAAAATTATTCAAAAATAAAAAATAATAAAAAATTTTTGTCCACTCGTCGCAATTCACCAAAACAGCTTTCTCGATAACGACGTGTACGTTCCTTAATTCGATTAAAATGTTGGCAAGAAAAAAAAAGTACGAAATAAGAAAAAAAAAATAAGTGAAATTCTCCCTCGTCGACACGCGATCCGGGTTGTGCACGATCGATAATTAGGACCGTGAAAAAGATTTTCCACCTGTTTTACACAGCCCGTAGACGAATCTCGTATGCATGTAAGTCGCCCGCGTGGATAGTCGGGGTTATCGGAAAAATCGCCTTTGCGGAGGAAATTGTGTGAGCACACTCGTGGGGGTGTTCGTGCTGGGTGTGCTTAGCTCGATGGTCGCTCAAGATTGTCGCGGATAGTCCACGAACCAAGAGAGAGAGAGAGAGAGGGAGAGAGAGAGAGAGAGAGAAAGAAAAAGAATAAAAGAGAGAAAGGGGTACGGCTGGCGACGCCAGGTTGCGTGCACTCTCAGGAACGACTCCCTCGCTGCCACGGTCGGCCGTGCACACACACACAAGCACACACGACCCTTAAACTCATTGCTCGACTGACCTGCCACTCTCAGACGCCTTGGTAAAAATCAACCTCGGGAGAGAGAGAGAAAAAAAAGGAAAAAAAAATTCTTGTCACACACACACACACACACAAACGCAGTCTCACACGAACTTACGCGTATCTATGCAAACACACCAGTCTCCTTAAGGTCTCGACTTTCTAATAAGCGTCTGGGCTCGCGAGTCTCTCCTCGTCGTGCATGTGCACACACACGACTGCTCGACCTACCCTCTTCGTATACGAGAGAGAGAGAGAAAGTAGGTAAAAAAAGAAAGAAAAAAAAATAAAACTGGCTGTACCTATACGTGTAACTCAATGCCAAGAGGGAGGGTTGCGGCTGTAAGCGGAGCAGTCGAGTTTTCTTGTAACGTACGTACGTCACCCTGTGACCTTACCCTTGGGCAAATAAATATCTTTGGTCACGTGACCGTTGCGCGGGAAAGAAAAACTTGGAATGATCGTTATCTGGGTGGGTGTGTGTATATGTGTGTGTTTACATGTATATAGAGATTCCTATAGTCAAAAGTTAGTAGCGATATTCGTGAATAACTCGTCGTTTATTCGGGGGACACGTAAAACAAAATTTAGACTGAATTCTATACCACTCGTACGCAGAGACGATTTCAACCCTTGTGTTAGGGGTTGCCGACGGATTTTTTATTCGCCACGTTATTCAAATTCTTAAACTGAAAAAAAAGAAGCTTTTAGGTTCAGTGGTCGACGTACTTTTTAACCTTCGAAGACTCGCTCCTTGCTCGTGCTTATTAATTTCATCCCTTAAATCGTTCGAGACAGGAGGAAAGGTTGTTTCGATGATTTTTCGAAAAGGTCGAGACTTTTTGAAGTTTACAATTTTTTCTTTCCTCCCAAACAATTAAAGTTCATCCGCCTTGTGGGAGGTAGAAATAATAAAAATAAAAGGCAAAAATACAGAGAGAGAAATACAGTTATTTTTACGACGAGCGTGCTGCGAGTGACAGTGGTCACGTTTAACGTTGACGTTAATTCAACGCATACAGACGGGGTGTCTCCAGCCGGGGACGCGTGGGTGACCACATCTGTCGTCGGAATGCGAAGAACGAGGAAAACGGGATTAGGGGTGGGGGGATGGCTGGAACGAGCAAGGGATGAAAAAGCGAACGAGAGAAATAAACGATGAAAAACGAAATGGATAAATTGCGTAGACGAGAAAAACACGGTCACGATCGAGTACAAAAAAAAATTGCACCTAAATAAACCCAAGACAAGGGTGAATTATAAAAAAAAAAATATTTTTTCATAATTTTTTATCTTTGAACGATTACGAGTACTTTTAATCATTTCGTTTAAATATTCGTCTCGCATATATTCATTTATTTATATACGAGCATACGGGCCTAGGGAAATGGCGACCGCAGAGCTGGTGATGGCTAATTGGAAAATCGAGTTTTTGGGGAAGGAACGAAAAAAAGGGGGTCACTTTTCCATCGTCCCTTTTTGGATCTATGCGAATCCTTCACCCCACCCCTCTCCACAGTCTCTATTTCCCTCTCTCGCGGTTACGTAGTCTACTGACCTACATAAAGGCAGCCCAGCCCCCTCCTACCCTCATCGCTACCCTCCCACACGTTACTTCACCCATATATGTACGAATATACCTGAGCGTATACAGATTTAGAAACAGAGGCATCCGTTCCAATCGATACGCATATGCTACATTTTACAGTGGATTTTGTACATTGCTACGTGTATTACATAGTTTCGCGTGTAAAACGTGTAACCGAGTGCCCAGGAACAGGGTTCGTATGTATTCTTCTTCCATGAACCCCTTCTCTTCTCCCTCTCCGTCCTCTCCGACCATTCTCGAATTTGTGTCGTTATACAATCACTGATTTATACACGTTTTTATGATCTCATGATAAATGCAATTTTTGGCATAATAACGTTTGAACGTCAAAATTATCGACCGTATTTGAAGCAAAAAAGTCCCGGACGACGATGTCGCTCGAGAAAAATGAATTTATTCGACGAATATTTATTTTTGATTCGGAAACGACGTAAATTTATTCGCGGTTCGGTTATTCGTATCGGTGAATTAAATCGCGTTTCAATCGGATATAGGATTTGCGCATCGATCGCGAGGGAATGTGTATTTTTTTAAGGGTCATGGCAAATTTTATGTTTTTATTAGGATTGAAATGTTTCTTTTTTCTTTTTTTTTGTACGTTCGCGGTATTTATGAATGCGACGAAATATTAATGCACTATGGGCTGCAAGGTCGAGGCTGAATACCGAGATTCTCTATACTTTTTGTCTTTATATCGATAGTTTGTTTGATAAGAATGTCAGTAAATCAATTTTTTCGTTTTTTCTTTTTAATTTTTCCGTATTTTAGCATTATATTCGTATTTTTTCTGATAAAATTGTCTCTTGTTGAATTTTTTGGGTGTTTCTGGGACAAAAACTTTCAAGATTACTTCGAATTCATATTTTGTTTCGATCAGAATATCAACAACCGCATTTTTTTCAAGTTTTTCCATATTTTTGTCAACTTGTTTTTTTTTCTTGGGAAGGTACGGGATTTTGGGTCAACCGCCCAATATGGATTTCTATATAGGCCGCGATACACTATTTCAATTTTTGGTGTACATGCACCACTGGTCGTTCATCGACGACCACCTTCGGCGAGTGAACCCATCGTCTTCCCCTCGTTAGTATTCATAGTTCGGTCGGTACTTCGATCGGGCGCGAGCACGCTGATTGGAAATGGAAAGGCACGCGAAAGAGAGCGATATCAATTTGAATTTTCTGCGACGTAGAATTCACGTCTCCTCTCGTACCCTTTCGTACTTCGTAAAATTCAAAAAACACGTATCTAAATCGTATAAAAAAAATTGAAAGAAAAAATTGATAAAGAAAAAAGAAACATAGACCGTTTTTTTGACGAAACTATAACGAGCGGAGAAAATGAGGGTGAGGTAATACTAAGCCGAGTCGATAATTAACTTCGGGGGATTAATCGATCGATAGGCCAAAATTTATCAAGCCTTGTATTTTATTTTTTCAATCTCGTTTTACCCGCTCAGGACGAGTCTTTTAATCGAGCACGAGAAATTTATGTAATTTACCATTAAAGCAGAGGCCGTGAAAAAAATATGAATGGCTGTCATAAAGACAAGGAAAAAAAGAAAATTCAATCAAATGAGAAATAAAAGGACAAAATAAAAAAAATTATAATAACGATTCGGAGAGTGGGTAAGGCAGAGAGCCCGCGACCGTAACGACGATCTCGCCGCCATCTACGGAAAACATTCGCAACGCCGCTCGCGTTACCCTGATAGTTTTCTACTTTGCGGGATTTTCTATTGCAGATTTCTTCATCGCGAGTACGAATTACGATCGATCGATAATTGACTGTTATTAAAATAAAAAATGTTTTTGTTCTATTTTTTTTTCACGGAGAACGAAACACTTTTATTTAAATATCTTATGGATGAAAGCGGAATTATTAATATTCAATTAAAGTCGCACGCGCAATTTCCCGTGGGCGTCCGAAACAAAATTAAAAATCGTCCACCGGAAGTGAAATATCTCTGTTTTCTTTCAATCGTGTGCGATTGAAATTTTTCGATACGTTTTCTTTCTGATTTATAGGGAAAAAAAGACAAAAAATCTTTTCTGGAGAGGAAGTTTTGTGATGATGTTCGAAAAATTGTGTTTTTTGTGCTAAAATAATTAAAATAGATGAAAGAGTAACAAACAAAATATTATTTTAGAATATAATAACAGCGTGGATATTGCGTAACTCGCCGTAACTCCGTTATGGTTTGGGCACAGTTTACGTTTATGTTGTAGGTAATTCGTTCAAATTGCATAACATTTTCAAGTTTTTTTTTACGTTCCAACTTTCATAATTTACGTTTTACCGTCGGTACAATTTAGGGACAAATGGACTATCGTTAAACTTCCAATTTCGTAAATTACATTTAATCCATCATTTCTTTATGTTCTCCGACGAATATTCAAAATTTATATGAAATATCGTTTTTCACTGAAACTGAAAGAAAAAAGAGGTGCAAATTTAAATTTGCACAGTAGTAACTCATCGGATTTTATCGCTCCTTCGCAAAGTCTTCTCCAATGAAAATGTCAAAATTAACGTTAATTTAATAATTAATTTAATCCCTCTCAAGCTTAACTTTGTTAATGATAAAAAATTGTATGGAGTCAACAACGTATACTTTTCGATTTGCCTCGTCAATAATATCAATAATAATAATAATAATAATTAATTTTTTAATGTCGTCAGTCCTCCATCCTTTTATCGTATCGTTCGCGCGCGTCCTGCGGGCCACTCGTCCGTGGCAATCGTTAATTAAAGTCTCGGTCTCTTTGATTTATCACCAACCTTAAATTAAATCGAAACAGGATCTCGTAAGTTAGGCTTGGCCCCTTGGCCAACCTTAGACAAGGGATGGGGGTGCTTGAGTACACCGGGTGAGTGAGTGGTAATTCAGGAATCCGAAACGAGGGTAGTGGACAGAAAGTGAGGGTAGGAGGGAGAGAGAGAGAGAGTAAGAGAGAGCGAGAGAGAGAGAGAGAGAGTGAGGGAATAAGGGAGGGTGCAGTTTAGTTTGAACGACGGCTTCCGCAGTGTTTACATTATACCTAACCTATATATATGTATAAAGTCTCGTTAACTCGCTCATTCGTTCGTTTTCTGCAACGATAGCAGTCTCGCGACTCGCATCTCGTTTATTATCAAAACTCGACTTCAACCCCTCACCCTCCTCTCGCTCTTACTCTCTTTTGCTTTCTGCCCCTCTCTCTCACCCTCTCTCTCTCTGTCTCTCTCCCTCACACATCATCAATTTATTATTTATCCATGGTATCATTAGCTCGTACAACCGGGAGAAATAACGTAACAATCGGGCGGATAAATCGACTGGTAATTAACGCTCGCAAATAATTAATACAAACAAGAATAGACACGTGTGTATAAGGTCGTTGTATGAATAGAAGGTACGAAATGGGCACTGATTCGCGACGCGATCGGACGATTCATTCTATATACTATTCCTGTAAATATGAATATATGCGCGACCGCGGGAGAGTGCCCTCGCGCACAAAACTGTTTTCGAACTCTCCGTTTTCGTATCAACAGCGTTTAATCTCAGCGGCGAATCGAGTGGATGGAGAACGCAACTATGTCGAAATAATTCGAGTTCAAAGGGGCTTACTCTCTCTCTCTCTCTCTCTCTCTCTCTCTGTCTCTTTCTCTCTCTATCTATCTCTCTCTATCTCTCTCTCTCTAACTAACTTTCCCGATGGCTTAGCGAGAGCTTCCTAAAGCTATTTATTATGCACGCAAAGCCACGAGTTTCGCATCGTTGTTAATTTTTCGTCAGGTTGAAAACATTTCATTATTGACTTTGACATTATTTACGAAAAATTATTACGAACAATAATTTTCGATAATCGCTACTGAAAAAAGGCCGATAAGAAATAAAATTGAATGATCCGTTATCTCGTTCTCGTAATTTCTCCATTTATGCGCAATAATGTCCGAGAGTCGCGAAAAATTATCTCCGATCGTCTATCGATATTTCGTCGACGTTTTCCTCGGGCTATTATTCTTTATCGAGAAAGAACAAACAAACGAAACTGACAAATTGCCAATAAAAAACAAAATCCGACAGCGTATTACCAAGTCGAGGGTAAATTATTCCGTCAATTTCCATTGGCAAAGAAAACGAAATAAAAAAAAGAAAATGCTCGATATTCAACAAGCAACGAATTCACCCCTTCGAGCAAAAAAAGCAAAATATTTACCCCCTTCCTCTCAACCCTCGCAATTCTCTCAAAGAAACCCCGCCGATCGCGAAGCCAACAAAAAACAACTGCACCTCCCGTCAAAAACGAGAAAAAGAATAAATAGAAAGAAAAAAAAACAAAACAAAAACGAAAGAAACATAAATCAAGCTGAACCGGGACGCACCTTGCCTTAAGAAAAAACAACAAAACAAAATATTAAAAAAAAGAGAGATAGAAAAAAACGCCGACACAGCTGCCGAGGCAGCGAGGCGAGAAAGAGAGGAAAATAAATAGGCGTGTAAGAGGGAAGAAAGAGGGAAGAGAGGCTGCATCCAGGCATAAAAGAGGCTCGTCGTGTTGCATCGTCGTCCCTCTCTCTCTCTCTCTCTCCACAAATACACATCCACATCCATACACACATATATATCCATCTATGCATAGAGATATCGCGATGTCGGGAGAGCAGAGAGCGCCATAGACACGTTGCATGTGCAACACGCAAGTGCGCGTCGGCGACTGCATATCCTGGCGCGAGCGGCGTTAACGTAGGCGGCGGAGGAGAGAGCGAGCGAGCGAGCGAGCGAGCTTCCAGCATGCTGCAGCAGGTTGCAAGGGGGTTAAGGAGTCAGGGAAGCCCTCCCCCCTCTCTCTCTCTCGCACTCTCGCACTCTCTTACCCCCTCACTCGTGCTCTCACGCTCGCTCGCTTCGTCTTCTCTCTCTCTCTCACTCTCACGCAGAGTTCAACCGTGTACCCCTCTCCAAGCGCGCCGCGAACTGTCCTGCGGGCTGCCGGGCGAGAGAGAGTGGAGGCGCTCTATCAGCAGCAGCAGCAGCAGCAGCAGCACCAGCAGCAGCAGCACCAGCCAGCCAGCCAGCAGCACAAGCGGGCCAGCACCAGAAGAGAAACTCTTCGGGTCCGCTTCTCCGCGCTCTTAGTCAGTCAGTCAGTCAGTCATTCAATCAGTCGCACGTGTGGACCGACCGGGAAGAGCCTCGTCGCGGTTACTCGGCTCTCCTTATACATACATATATCTATCGATATATATACATATATATGTATATATATATATATATATTATACATATAGATATATATGTATATACATACACACACGTGTATACGTATGAGTAATATAAACATAGAAATATATACGTGTGAATTAAAAAAAAACGAAGGAGAAATAAATTAATTAATAAACAATAAAGTATAAACAAATTAAAATATTTAGAAAATATACATAGATGTATGTAAATTCGGGATTTATCGACGGAAAGGAGACGCATCGAGTTCTACCGGTGGCCGTGCGAGTGGCGAGATTAAACGATCGATTAATTTCGTTAATTTAAAATAAAAAAGAACAAAAAACAAGATACGGATAATAACAGTGAGAAAGTAAAATGTCGAGTGTCGTAGAGTGATTCGTTTTGTTTTAGTTTGTTGATTTTGTTTTAATACGAAGGAAAAAAATATAATATGAATATTAACGAGAGTACGGGAGTTCGTACGAGAAGATTTTGAAGAGTTCACCGCGGGATGCTGCGTGAGAATAATTGAATCGAATTGGCGTTGTGCGACGTTACTCAAATCGAGGAGAAAAATATGCGTCGATTCAAATATATGAACGATCAATCGAAGCGAGACGTACTGTGAGATCGAAAGTTGATGATTTTTTTTTTGGAGCTTTTCGACAAAGCGTGATGAATCTTCGCGTATGATACGCGAGGACACCCACGTATCCGGAGGAAAATAAAAATATTTTCGGACTAAGCCGTCGGGAAATTTTTGTTCGTTCGATTGATTTTTTCTGGATTTATATTTTTTGGGGGAAAATTCTTCTATCGTCGCGATTATATTTGTACAGAGAAATGAAATATATTTACATGGGATCGTAGGAGAGAGGGTGATAATATCGTATGTATATAAACGTAATTACGTATCGCGGGACCATTTGGCGAAGTGCAATCGACTTTTCGACGTTTAACGTTAATTAAGAGCGCAACAGGTATTTATACGAAGGAAGAGCAAGGAAAAGAAAATTTTCGTTCAGAGTTCGATAACGCTTGATACGGATCGAGGTGGTTAAACACCGTGACGAATAAAAAATCGTTTCGATTTTCTAAAAACACGCATCATTGGCCGACTTAAGCTTCGAGTCAATCGCTCGATTCGAGGAAGTTTCGTGCTCGATAATGGTGAGAACGTCGATCATGGGTAATGAAAAAAATTGGTGGTCTACGTTGAGAAAAGTTTCGATGAACAGAGCACGAGTGATATCGTCGATTGTCGCTTGCAATTATTTTCGCGATAAGAAAAACTTCGTCGATAAGACCTCGCGGGTGTTCGAGCGCTGAGAATTATTGTAATAAAAATTTTCATTCATTTCGTGAGAATTATTAGCCGGCGTGATCCACGAACGAAAAGTTCGAAAATGATTATCGTCGATCGTCGATGAAAAATCGTTTATTTCGTACGGGAAAGTTTTATTGATCGATAATCAACGATTCTCACGAAGAAAAGAAATTTCGTTAAATTTTTGTTGACGACGCGCGTCTTTCGTAAACAAAATCGAGACAGCTGTAAAAATGTGCGAGCGAGTTCGAAACGAATTCTTGAACGATCGAGATAAATGTTCAAACGTAAAAAACGCGAATATTTCAAAAATTCGACGTCGAACGAAAATGAAAATTGTTCGAAAATAATTTTCGACAAATTTTTTTTATCATTGATTTAACTATTTTCATTGAAATAATTCATCGTAAAATTGCGAAGGTTTATTTTTTTAAATGTGTAAAAAGAAATTTAGAGAATTTTGTATTTTTCGTTCGACGATAAGAGAACGTCGCAAAATTTGTTATTTCTTACGAATCCAAAGGTCGAAATTTGTTTAGAATCATTTTTTTCGTCACGAGGTCATGACTCGATTCGTCGAATCGAATGATAAAAAGCTACGAAATAGTCGAGGAATGAAAAAAAAATTCTATCACTCTTATCGCTTCGTCTCTGTGGCACGGTAGGCGGAGGCCTAATTTAACCAAGTGAAGGCGCTAGGTCGATTGTTGAACCCCCATTTAACGTGCTCGAATTGGCGAGTGTATAGCGTCGGAGTTTGTAACGCGGACGTGCCGAGAGACTGGGCGCCCCGACGCCTCGTGTATGTCCGGGAGAATGCGAAAGATACACAGAGAGAGAGAGAGAGAGAGAGAGAGGGGGGGAGGAACATAGGGGGAGAGAGAGAGGAAAAAGGGAGAGAGGAAAAAAAAGAGTGCAACATATTTTGCGTGCGTTCGTGTTCCCCGACGCTCGGAGATTACATTTACAATTCAATAACGTGTAACGGCGTCGCGTATCGAAACTTAATTCGTGCTTTGTTTACGATTTTAACACGCCTTCGTCGCGCTATTTCATCTGACTCAATTTTTAACGATTTCCGTGACTCATGGGAAAAGAAATCAAAGTTCGATGGTCGTTACGGTCGTTTCGAAATGACAGTTCTCTTGGAAAATTTCGAGCGTCGTTATTTCTTCACTATTGACATAAGAGAAAACAAAGAAAACAGTTTTTCTCAACGTACAGACTTCGGGGTAATTAAAAAAAAAAATAAAAAAAATAAAAAATTTGTTATTTGTCTGTGAGAAAATCAGCTGAGTCAGCAGCTTTTGGCGCTTTTTAATCAACGCTTCGAACAAGTTTCTCGAAAAATTCGAGACTTTCGTGATTTTGATTTAAAGAAAACAGAAATCTTTTTTTATAAAAGGCGATATTTTTCTTTTCTCGATACAAACGCTTTGACGTTATTTTTTTTAAATGGCAAAACAGTGTTATTCTTGTGTTGAAAAATTCAACCGTGTCTCCGATAGCGAGTAGATCTTTTTAATCAACTTTTCGAAGCAAATTTTTCAATTAACCCAATTATATGATTTTCATCCTACGGGACATGGAACCAAAAATATGATGTCGGTTATCAAATTTTCGATACGAACTCGAAATATTAGCTTTCGGTTAACGAGGAATCGAGAGGAATTTACCGAAAATTGTCTATTTTTCTATTTTTTTTAGTCGTTTTGAGGCAATAATTCGTACAAAATCCCGCGAGAGGGCAGCGACGTCGAAGCGACGAACGTATGCACGGACAAACGTGGCCGGCGCGTAGTCGATAAAAATTTCATTATCGAGGCTCGTTCGTACGGTCCACGGGCCCATGACAATTCGAAGCCCGACTGTTATAACACGAAAACATTGCGCGCAAACGGTGTTTGTACGTGCGTCATGCAGCGGCAAACCTCGTCGCGCGAGTGACTCGAAGCTTGACGAAACAATAGCCACTTCGATTCGCGCGGCGTACGAAATTTTGCACGAAAATATTCGAAAATATCGAAAAGTCGATAAAAAGTAAAATTAAAAAAATCGACGAATATTTTTATTTTCCTCTTGATAAATACCGTTAGGTCGATCAACGATCGTGGAAGAAGAAGAAAAAGCGAAAAGAGAAAAATTGAAAGAAACGAGGAATTGTGATAAATCTTGAGTCGAAGTTTCGTCGTGACCGCACAAATTCCTCACAGACGACGAAATATTTTGCTACGGGCTTTACAGACAGGATTATAAACAGACGTGATCGTGCGATCTACGAAGTTTCGGTGTTCTTCGATGTTCTTTTAAATTTCGAGAAAAATTGAGTTAAATCAACCGACCAAATTTTTGGTTCAGTGTAAAAAAAAGAATTTTATTAAAAAAAAGTTACCGATAAACGAGTTTTCGCGTCGAAAAACTACCCCGATGGACCAAATTCTTGTTTCGTCTCTGAACGGCTAAATTTTTTTTTCGTCGTCGATGGGATCATCGGAGTGTCCGAGACGTGTTTAGTGCGGGTCGCGCTCGGGCTTGGACGATTGACACCGGGCGACAAAGAGAGAGAGAGAGAGAGAGAGAGAGAGAGAAGAGGGGACGTGAATAATGGTCATGTCGTAGAGGATACACGAACGGTCTGGACGATAGAGGAACGAGCCTAGAACAGCAGGGAGCCACCGATGTCAATTCTGGAACGCTACAATAGTGAATAGTGGAGAGAGCGAGAGAGAAAGCGAGAGGCAGACAGAGAGAGAGCGAGGTGGTGACCAATCTCGTACAAAGTCGACTAGACAAGGGCAAACACGGAACATACAGCGTTAGATCGCAGGGAGAAGAAATCGCTCTGGTCCACGGGACAAACTTTTTATCCAGCCTCGAACGAGACGAACGAGGATAAGAGAGGCAGAGAGTGAGAGAGATAGGAAGAGAGAAAGTGAGAGAGATAGAGGAAGAGAGAGAGAGAGGGAGAGAGACATCAGAGTGATACGGAGAAACGAGGGGAGAAAGAAGAGATGTAATAAGGCGACCCGCTAAGCAAGCGTTCATTTTTTAATTGGCACTCTAACATTGGGACCACTGCACACACAGGTACTGTTACAAAGATCATGGAAACGTATGATAATACGGGATTGCGTAATAACAAGAATTCGTAAAAAAATCTACGATAGTAAATTTGGGGACAAGGGGTGAAGAAAAAAAATATTAACATGTTTTGTAATGGAATTTCATTGACAACATTATTTGATTTTTTTAATAGATTTAACGCAACGGAAAAGAAATATCTTCGATTTGTTTTGCTTCAATGACTTATTGGAAGAGCCACAATTTCATTAGAATTAGACGATTTTTGAAAATTCTATATTTCACACAAATTTTTTTAAAAACTCGTTACTTTTCACGGTGATAAATTGAAATAGGATTTCAAAGAAATTGTATTAACGAAATCATAACTCATATATTTCACGATAGACAAGGGTCTTTTTCTCAAAGTACAATTTAATTTCGAGAGAGACACTGGTCAGTGTCGTGTACAAAAATAGTCTCAACTCGAGGAAACTAAAAAAAACGTTGAAATTTGAATTATACGAAGTGTCGCGGAAATTTTTGCGGAAAATTTCGAACTTTTGTTTCTCGTATCTTCCCGGGATGAATTCTTAATCGCCGAACTTTTGATTTATCATCAAGTATGCGGACGAAACTGGAAACATTCGTCAAAATTTGACGTTTTACGAATTTACGATCCGCCCTAAATAACTCCGAACTAACTCTCATATAATAGCCCCAAAGAAAAAAAATCACCTTCAAATTATTGAAAAGTCAAAAATTGTCGAAAAATAAAAGATATAAAATTTTTTTGTGATACTGACGGTCATTGAAATGGAATAACCCGCCGACCCTCGTTGTCCCGAGTTCCCAGCTCGCCATGACAAAAACCTCTCTCTATATATATACATATATATATACCGGTAGTGAAAAGCGCGAGTGCACGCGAACCCAAGACTCATCAACGAGCGTGTAGATATTTACATGTATACATAATTCCGACAGAGAGTCGTTCCTCTTGCCCCTTGACTTTGACTCTCTGCTTCGACGCATCGTGCACAAGGGTGCGCTGACTGAAAAGGAAATATTAACGAAAATGAAAAAAAGAAAAAAAACGGAACCCCGAGGCCGAAATTTCCCAACAGCTGTGTAACGATAACGATGACGATTTCAGGCTGATGTTAATTATCCTTTTCCTGACTTTGCTGCATCCACTTCCCTCGACTGTACGTACGCGCTACAACTATGTAAACCGTACACTCGTAACGTCGGTGACGCGCGCATATGAGCGCTCGGCCGACCGCGATAGCTACCCTTGACTCCTTGCCCTCTCTCTCTCGCACCCTCTTTCTCTCTCATTTGTACTCACTGAACTCCTGAATTCCGGTGTCAGCATTGCGCTATATTTCCGTCGGCTTCGTTGATATTTCTATTTGAAGAATTTAGAGCCAACGCGAACCTTACGTCGACGCACCAATTCCCTTTGACCAAATTTTGGGTTTCTTTTTGCACTGTGAATTTTTCAAAATTCACGATTTTTAGGGAATAGCCTGAATTTTTGTAATCAAAGTTACACCGTTCAATGTTACTTTTATCGAATTTTAGTGTAATTGGGTGGTTTTTGAAAATTCGCATGATTTTAATGCTTTTTTTCGTTTTTCTTTTTTATGACTATTATTTTGATCGTTTTGCCTGGATGTACGAGGTCTAGATGAATCTATCGTTTGGGAAAACGTAAATTTTTCCGGTTGTGGTTAAAACGTGCGTTTTATGATGGAAAATTAGTTTTTACTTTGAGAATCTTTCAAAATTGGCGGTTTTTATGGAATAACGCGAGATTTTTTTATGAAACTTATATCGATCCAAGGCAGTTTCGTCAAAATCATGTGTAATTAGCATTTTTTTGAAAAATTAGATTTTCTTTAGGAATATTATTTCAATTATGATTATTTCAATGAATATTATTTTGATGATTTCGTGGTGATTTACGTGGTCTAAATAAGTTGATTGTTTGGATAAAATTGGAGGGTCGTGGTTAAAACGTAGTGTTGTACGAGGAAAATTGAACGATGAGGAAGAATGGTTCGACGTAATCGAATGGGAATTCAAATGGGACGCGGACGGGGCTCCTTATAGGACAATTTTCCGTATGGATTATACACGCCCGGTGAGCTATTTCCATTTCCAGTTACCCATCTATATAACCGTGTACGTATAAACTGACGATGCTGCGCTTCCAACCGCTTGCCAAAAGCGTGCCCCCGTACGTGATCGGCTTACAGATTAATCGCGAGCGGAGCACACGGCACGCATAGAACTGGCTAATATAAACCCCCACTGTTCGCTGCTCGCGTACTCTCCTTGAGATCGACAAAAAAAGAAAAAGTTCCTCGATTTTTAAACAAATTCTGCCTCCCTCGATACGAAAGCTCGTACCATTCGGGCGATCGAGACGAACGTATATTAAAAAACATCAAATAAAAAGATTTCACGCACCTAATGTAAATTAAAATTTTTTAATCTCGTTCGAAATTTGCATAAATTTTCATCATTTTCAAGAATTTTAGAAATTCTTATTCGCGATGGATTAATCTTTTTGATATTTCCTCAAGTTTCGTTTATGGTAGATAATTATTTGACTATTTGTGAATAATTATTTTGTTTTTTATTTTTGTTTTTGAAAATATTTAGAATTATTAGAAAAAACGACACCCGTTGGGTTTCAGGACGAAAATTGCACGCGAACGAAGGTAGTTTGCGGTCAGAGTCGCGTTCAAAGTTTTAACGAGATCGGTCAAGCCGTTCTCGAGATATAACTATTTCAATTTTTCAAGCTCAACACACACACAAACC
Source organism: Netelia inedita (assembly GCA_964017225.1). Lineage (NCBI taxonomy): Eukaryota > Metazoa > Arthropoda > Insecta > Hymenoptera > Ichneumonidae > Netelia > Netelia inedita. Next base: position 6,657,293 of record OZ024922.1, on the reverse strand, counting down.
CCACCCATACACGAGCATACGCATCGACACTTTTCCCAAATAGGTTTTCTTCGTGGTTTGCGACGCTTTATGTACCTGCCGTGTTTAAAAATTAAAAAAACAAAACGATTTTATTTTATTTTTCAAAAACAAAAAACGTTTTTTTTTCTTCGCGTAAACAATGACATCGCCGCAAGTGTATATCAACTTTCGAAACAAAATTTAACCGCATTCGATTAGAAATTGAATTACTAGTTACCAAATTTCAACGGAGAATTGATTTATCTCAAAACTATCGTAAAAATCTTTTAAAAAACCGGATAAAAAAATGTCTCTAAAAATGATGAGAATTGAACGGAAAGTATCGTCGATCGACATTATCCTCAAACTTTTGGCGTTAAATCGCGCGAAAGGGTTAAATCTCCGACGCTCGTTCCTTGGACTCAAATGACGTCAGGCGCGTCAGTTTTATGCCTATCATATTTCTCCTCCACTCACTTTTTTTTTCTTTTTTTTTTTTCATTCGCATACAGTGGCAGCCGAGACTCTCGAAAACGTGCGTTGCTTACTTGATATATAATCTCGCCTATACGAGACCCATGCCGTACTCGGTGATATCCGCGAATACACACACACACACACACACACACACATATTTCTAACTCTTACTCGCGTACGTGATTAATCGCGATCGCGAGAGTATCGAAAGTCGAACGTTTTAAATTTACGAATGAGAGAGAGAGAGAGAGTGAGTAACTGAGTGAGGGAGAAAGAGAGACCCGGTAGCAAGAAATAATGAAAACAAAAAGTGAACGCGACACGGGTTGATAGCCGAGGGGGATTAAAAAATAAAAAGATAAAAGAAAAAGTGTAACGACACTTGTAACCGTTGCTAATTGGAACGAATCGCTTCATGCAAATGAGACGGTCAATAAAATCCTGGCACGTTTCTACCAGATTCGCAGCTTAGATCTCTATGCAACATAATACTATAGTCGGAGAAGGGCGAAGAGGGAATGGAGATGGGGGAAGGGGAACTTTATTAGATACCTATATTTATAGAGCAGAGGTAGTTATAACGGTGTCGGAGCGAGAGTGCCGAGAGGCGTGAAAGAAAGTTCAATGGCATTATAAATATCGACTTCCTATTCAAGCTCGTGTAAAACGTACGTAGTTGTGTATATGTATATATTTTTTTCTTTTTTTTCTTTCTCTTTTCATTCGTTTAACCATCATATTTTTGATAAGGATATTTACATCCGATCCTTGTTTAAATCAACGATACGATATAATAATAAAATGATACATGAATATTTCGTTCGTTCACGCTTCGCGATTCGAGATCGATATATTACCGATCAATATTTATGTTATATCGCGCGCCTACCAAAAATAAATTAAATTATCTTTCGAATTGTTTGGCGAATTTTGTTATTCTTACGTTTTTCTTGTATCTTGAAATCGATCGTCGATCTTGTCGTCGAAGGAAAATTTTTGAAATTAAAAGCATCTGGGGCGCATGCGGCCAAAAGTATTTTTAATTGTATTTGTTTTGGTAAACGCGACTTGGGGGAATGTAGAAACGGAAGTGTGCGAGAGAAAGAGAGAGAGAGAGAGAGAGAGAGAGATGGAAGAGACAAAAAATGGCAATTAACGATGCTTTCGTTGCGGAGATGTTTTGTCTCGTCTTATCGGGCCTGCCCCACCGCGATTGTTTGGTCGAGTCTCGGCGTAACGTCATTCTCATTGTGTATACAAGTGTCGTTGCTTCGAGGGGAGTGAACATCGTTAATGATGAATTACAAATTGGACAATATTTTATAAATACACGTAAAATGTACATAAACAATGTCAGATGTGGGAAATAATTATTTTAAAGCGATGATAGATGAACGAATGATAGATCGATCTGGAAATCGTCTGAAAAACTTGTGATCGAACGATCGATTCCTCGAAGAAATCTTTTTTGGATTAAATATATCTTCCTAGAATCGTCAATAATAAACAACGTAAAAAATTGTACAATCGATCGAAAATCTATGAATAATCCGATAATCCATTTTGATAATGTCGATTTATTTTCGATTTTTCTTCCAACTCTCGTAATAATTCTATTTCTCATTATTACCGCAAGTGAATTCAGGTGAAATCGACGTATTTAAATGTGCTTAGTCTGCAAAAATGACAAAACACCCAAAAACAAGAATGAAAAATGAATTTAAAAAAATTGAATTAATCGATTCTTCGTATTTACTCAAAAAATCGATTTCGATCGAACCAAAACAAAGTAAATTTCGCCAAAGAGCAAAGACCAAAAAAAAACAACCACTCTTACAATATTGTACGGTCGGTCACTTCTCAATACAAATAAATTAAACTCGTGAAGTTTTTAGCGAAAGAAAAAGATAAAAGGAGAGAAGAAAAAAACCTCAAAGAGACGATCTTCGTTTGTTCCTCGTGTAAATTGTAGACGTTGACAATCGTAGAGCTAACCTTGACACCCTTTCGCGGGCCTCGCGTCTCACCCGACTCGCGCTCTTTTCGAGAGGGGTTTTACAACGGTCGTGACTTTTCTCCTTTTTACTTCCTTCTCGGCTGTTTTTTTTTCTTTATTCCATTCGTCATCCTCCCCGTTCTCTTTCTCTTGCTCGTCCACGGTTTCGCGGGACCGCATCATACCGGATTCTCGCGAAACGAGGAAGTATTATTTTTTTCTTTCTTTTTTTTTCTTCTTAAAATAGATTGTAGTACCGACGAGGTGTACCGCACAGGGGAGGGTGTCTGACTAACGTATCTATGCGCGCGGAAAAAGGACGATATATCACGTGCACTTAAGTCGGGACGGATGGACTGCGATATACACAGAGGCCACCTGGGGTGCTTCCGGTCTCTGTGGGTGTGTGTGTTGTGGTTTTCGAAAGAGGCCGCGAAGGTTCTACCGGTCTTAACCCCTTTCACCTCTCGAGCGCATCCTTCCAGACCCTGAGTGATCTTTTTTTTGTCCATTCCACCCCGGATGACACAAAATGCACCGCGAACGTGAAAAAATCCGAATCTGCCTTGCTGATGAGATTGTCTTTAATTATACGACGAACCGATGCAAGATCGAATTATTTAACATTTTTTGTGGGCATAAGTTAGTAACTTTTTTGGTGAGACGATTTTTCGTCATTTGTTTGTGAAAAAATCGACTTTTAATTGTAAAATTGAGTTTTTTTGTTAAATTTAATTCTGACTCTGAATTAATTTGGGATGGATGTAAATTTCGACGTTGAGAAGTTTGTGGGAATTAAATATTGTCGGATTTTGGATTTCGTGAAATGTTCATTTCGTTAATTTTGGTGGGTTTACTAAGTTTTTTATTTCACGTTCATTTATTTACAAACAAAAACGTACAGCCTTCTGATTAGTTGGCTCTGTCGTTCCCACGATGGGGATAATTCTTTTTTTGCCGGAAAGCTGGTAACGGCAAAAAATGAGGAAAATGAACGATTGGCCGACCGCGCGCATCCAACTTCGCGCGAAGATAAGAGATTGACCGTCGAAAAAAAAAAGATCCGGAAAGACTGCGGGATTTAATCCGACTACTAAAAGCCTCTGGCCTGTAAGGTAATTAGGGTGTAACCCCCTCTTCCGAGAAAAGACCTGGCAGCAATTTGAGCTTCCTTGGCAAAAGGAAAAAAAAACAATCTTTGACCCGAAGATTTTTTGTGAGTACGATGCGCAAAAAAAGTGAACCGGAAATACGAGGGGTGTGCGTGTTACACGTGGGAAAGTTTCCCTCGGAGATTCAGCGAGCTATGAGCGTTTAATCAAATCCAAGTTGAAGACTTCCGGGTTAAAAGAAGATAGAACTAAATTATTTACTCTTATCGCGAAGATTGCATAATTTTTCATCCCTTCTGGGTATTAAGAAATAAAAGCGTAAACGTGATAACTTCCCGGAAGTTTTTTATCTGTCGAAAAATCAACGGAAAAGACATGAAGCAGCGACAATTGAATAAGAAAAAAAACGGTTGATATATGTACCCACGTCATACCCACTTAAATTTTTTAAGGGCTCAAGAGTTGGGGATGGATTTTAAAATAGCAACTTCAAATTCCCCACGAAATTAACACGAAAATCACTAATCAACGACAATTATATAAACAAACAAAAAATACGATAAACATATTTCATCCCCTATTCTTGACGTTCTAAAAATCAAGAATAAGGGATGAATTTCCAAAAAATCTATTTTTCGATAAAACACAAAGATCTTTTTTATGTTAAGTATCGAAAAATTTGTTATTTCAGGGAGGGCGAGGGCGTTGGTGGCCGTGCCGCGTCCGGGGGTGGCGGGGGCGGTGGTGGTAGAAGAGCGCCGAGTCTTCGTCTTGTAAACGGTCGTGCCACAACGGGAATTGGCATTCACACGAGCAGCACAGAATCCGTCCGTTCACCCCATCAGCATCTCGGCCAACAGAACAACAATAATAACAACAACAATTGTTACGCCGCGAACAATACATCGGGAAACAATCATCCGCGGCTCAACAAGGATGACAGTATCAAGATCAGCATTGAGAACACCAACACTTGTACGGACAGCCTCGTCACAGCGCTAGACGACGAGACCCTTCTCATCACCGACTTCCTGGGCGATACAGGCGAGCAAAATCTCTTTCTCTTCCCCCCTCTAACCCTCAACCCCCTCTAACCTCCAACCCCCAACCCCTTTCTCCATTGTTGCTTTCACTGTGCATACATTATTTATAGTCGTTCGGTCCTTGGATCGAACTCGCCAGTAGTTCGACTTTCAGGATTTTGCCCCTCTCTCGGATTGCATTTGAAGTCAATGCGAATACCTAGCGTTTGCAAACCTCTGGTACAGGTTGCCACGTAGTAACTCGGCATACCCTCGAGCGGATTAAATAAAAATCGATCGTACGCGTCTCGATCGACTCGAAGATCCGTTTTAACAACGAGATTCATCACGTAATTTTTGTTATTTTTTATATTTTTTTATTCTCTCTCTCTCTCTTTCTCTCTTTATTTTATTTTCTTGTTTGCCCGAGGCTGAACGTAATATTGCGCGGAAGCAAACCCGGTGGAATTTTTGTATTATCTCCGTCCGAACGGAGGAGCAAATTTGAGGCGCTGCGAACGCCTCGAGGAAAAGAAAATTTCTTGAAAAATTTTGTTTATGTTTTTTTTGTTGTTGTTGGAAGTAAATTTTTCCGACGAGTATCGTAAAATGTGCTTGAAAATTCTGAATATTGGCTCGCGAAAGGCATTTCTTGATAGATATATTGAAAAATGTAGATGATATAAATTTTTCAGAACTTAATGACATTTTTCGTCGTGTTAAAAAATTATTTAAATAAATCTAAATGACAATTTAGAAAATAATAGTGCAAATTTCGATTGCAATTGATTCATTGATCGTCCGGAATATTATTTCAATGAGAATTAGACAAATCCTTTACTTTTACGAATAGCAAAATAATATTATCCGAGAAAATAATGAATAAATCGAATGGAAATATTTTTGTCAAAACAAAATCGTTTTTTTTCTTCGGAAGTATTTAAAGCTTGCGCATCCCCCTCGATCAAAGTTTTCTTACGTACGTTAAAAATGGCGGCAACAATGCAAATTCCCGTGCCATTCTGAGAAAACATTGTTCGGAATTAATTAATGGTGGATAATTAAATAAGACTACGTCGACTTAATAATTAGCCGACGATGTTTTTACCCTGTCACTTTGAGCGCGATTAGTGTAGACATCGGCGCGATAAATCATAATTGATCCCGGATGATGCGAGAATTCTTGCAACCCGGCGGCCGCGTTATACGACATAAACACATGTACACACGGTCGATACCACGTCGTCTTTCGTCACGATTGCCGCTTCGCGTTGTGTAATTATCACCCATGAAATATTAATAATGAAGAAGACCGGTATGACAATGAGCGAACGTAAATTCTCGACCGTTGCGATAAACCGACAAACGGCGGATATACGTCGGTGAATCTAAAATTGACGCTTGCGCGGAATAATAATGAAAAAAAAAAAATAGAAAGATTACGCGCCACTTCCGGAATTCGACGAAAAAAAAATTCCTCCTCTTAGCCCCGACCTCGAAAATACCGCGGTGTGTTTCTCGATCAACGCGGGAAGATTAATTGATCGCGTACGTGTTAAAAATGAAGTCATTGAGTTAAAATAACTTTTGATCGAATAAAAAAAAGAGAGAAAAATGCTTCGATCGAGAATTTTAATAAAATTAAATTCGCGATCGCGGACATCATTTTTGTTCTTAATCAATCTAATTCTATCATCGTTTGGTCGATTGAGCTGTTGTATCGTTGAATTTACAAAAATATTATTTTTAATAAATTTTCTACTAAAAATCGTTTTATTTTGTTTCGAAAATTCGTTAATTCGTCGATTAATTCAACGATGATTCAACGGAGATACATAATATTTAAAAAAATAATAATAAAACGCAAATTCTCGCACGTGTCCTTCGAACAAAATGACGAAAATGCGAAATATTTCCATAAAACGTGAAATATTACGTAAAAAAGAAACGATAAAAATCGAATATCTTTCGCATATCGGAAGTCAAGCTCGAGGCAATATCATATAACCGTAAATATGAATATACACATACGACCCATACGAAGGCCAGTAGAGATTTTATGTTCCCGTCGTTGGTCCATCGTCGTCGTTTCGCGAAACGTAATTCTTTAACGAATAAAAGGATGGACCCGTCGAATTGATCGGGCGCCTTTGGTTTGATTTGGTTATCCTCCCCCTCATCTCCCTTCCTTCTTTCCAACCGAATTGTTCAAATCGGTCGCCGCAATCGTTTCCTCTCGTCCTTCTCACCTCCTTTACGCGCATTTCGCGAATAATCGTCATCGTAAATAAAATTTTATCCTCGTATCGCGAAATTCAATCTTTTTCGGCCGGTCGAAAAATATGTTTGACCGTCGAGTACGATGTCGCGTATGATTAATCGTCCGTTTCGCCAAATCGCGGAATAATATTTTCCGTGAATCCGATCTTTACATTATCATTATCGTGATTAATTTTCATCTCTCGAACGTCTTCGTTTATTACGAAGATGAAACGCTTCCGCGGTGGCATGCAAATATTTTAATTAATCAATTTGACGCGCTTCGCAGCGTATCGAAATAATCGTTTTCGTTTTCATCCGATTAATCGAAAGCCTGATTAAAAGCTTTTGCGAGAGAGCCTCGAGCGTGTATTATTCTGTACCCGGGGCAAATCTGCTTCGGTTTATGCTAATGCAACGATGGTTTTACATCGATCCTCACAATGTGCGCAAACACCATGCAGATAACAAATGAAACACCTTCATCCCTCTCTCTCTCTCTCTCTCTCTCTCTGTTTCGCTTTTACTCTTCGGACGGTACGAGGCCAGGGTTGTTTCGTCGTTCGCGATTAACAGAGGCGAAGGGCATTCTAAAAGATTCCCAAGGGTTTTAAGCTCCTCGCCTTGCTCCGGCATTCGAGGATGCAGTTCGGGTTTTACGATCGGTAATATAAAACGCAGAGAGAGAGAGAGAGAGAGAGAGAGAGAGAGAGAGATAGAGAGAAAAGGCAGAGAGGGGTTCGAAAGAGGAAGGGGTAGAAGCGTTTGAGCATGCCCGTGGACTCGACCTTCGTCGGACGATCTCGCGTGCCTCGTTGAGAAAATGACCTTATATTCTCGCTGGCCCCGCGATCATGAGAGGGTCTGACCCTTAACATTTTCATCCGGTCGAGAGACAGGGAGAGGGAGAGAGCAAGAGAGAGAGAGAGAGAAACAGAGAAACACGGTGCTCCAGGCCCTTCACCCGGAAGTTAATGACAAACGAATCGTCGCTCGAGCTCGAAATTATATATTTTTCATCGATACTTCGTAACAATACGAGAACGTAACGAAAATAATAATTGTATGTACAATGGGACTGTAATTATACGAGCGGTCGTAGCGCGGTATTGACAATATCGCGCATCGGGTAATCGAGATTACGTGGATGAGAGGAAATTTTATTACGCCCGGGTGTTCGAGACTCGATACGTGAAAATTTCACGCTATTCTCATTATCGCGGGTAATTTTGATTTTTATTGAAAATGTAAATGGGAATTGAACGAAATTTCGTGGTTGAAATTTATGGCGACATTATCGGTCGAGTATTTCCTCGTTGAGAATTTTATGACGAGATACGTAATTGTAGAAATTCCAAAAATTTCTAGCTGTCTTTGTGAATATTCCAAACTTTTTGACATTTTTTTGGCAATTTTTGAAATTAGAATATTCGAGTCGGGTGTGAGAATTCAGAGAAACATTCTTGTTTGAATTAGCGCAATTACGAAAAAAAAGTTTACTTCGGGCTTAAGCAAAGTTAATAAAAAAATTATTACAAGTGAAGCTAAATTTGAAAAAAAAAATGATTATTCGAACGCCGAGCTTTGTTGCTAAAATATGAAATAAAAAGAATAAAGAATTTTTGTTTTTTTTTGTTTCGACCTCCACCGTGGTTTTCTCCCTAGAGTTACTCGTTCCTAACCGTGCGCTTACCGCAAAAGCATTTAAACTTTTTCGCTCGGTGCTCGCGGAACCGTAGAGTTATAACGTGTAGGCCGGCTAAGCTTCCCGTTTAATCTCACGGGCGATGCTCGGACCTCAAAGCGCCCCAACGGTCCAGCAGAACGTCGAGTCCCGTGCCAGTTTTGAAAACTTTTATGGCGATAAAATTCTTTGTATTACATTTTTTTGTTTCTTTGCTTTTGTCTTTAGGCAACGAGATGAATTACAAGGGAAGCGGCAAGGTCCACTTCGGTGTGGACGATGTCTCGCTCTATGGAACACCGAAGGAGGAGCTGGGCCCGGGCCTACCGGGCCAGGAGGTCAAGCAGAGCTTTATCAGAAATCAGCTACAGGCGCTGTTTCAACCTACGGACAACAAACTCGCGATGAAGCTCTTCGGTAGCAAAAAGGCCCTTATGAAGGAACGAATAAGGCAGAAGGCTGCGGGTCACTGGGTCATACATCCTTGCTCCAGTTTTCGGTGAGTCACACATCCAACGTTCGATCTCTCCCTCTTCCATGTCTCTCGCCGATGTTTCTTATCGAGAACCGTTCCGGTATTTTCGTTGCTTCGTACCGTACAGTTGTCTTCACTTGACCAGGATGCGTATTCTCGTTGAATTTATTTGCACTTTCACCGTTATTGCGAATTCGGAACGACTCGACCCAGATATGATAAAAGAACGGGAATTTTCTCGAAAAAATGCGTTTTCTAAAAATTTGCTTTATTTGGTTGGAAAACTGTTATGAAGTTTATAATGCCTTTTGTTCAAAAGATGAGGTTTTTTAATTGTATTTTCAAAAAATTATATTTTAAGATTATTTTAATCAAGAAATCATATTTTATGTTTTTTTTTCGATAAATCATATTTCACTTCTTTCTTTTCACAAAATCATATTTCGCAAAGAGTTTCCATGTCAAACGTTGCCCAGCGATCCCCGTTGGTAGAGCGTGTGGAAAACCGGTCGGTTCTAGGCCAGCAACGACTTTATCATTTTCGGGAATATATTTGGATTTTATGTGCCTAGAACGCTAACTCCTTCCCATAGGAGATATTAGAATGGCATATATGTAGTACACGTAGTGTGGTATCTGTACGAGAGAAGCATCCAGCCATGAAGTAGAAGAAGAAGAAGAAGAAGAAGTAGAAGAAGAGAGTGTGTGTGTGTGTGTGTGTGTGAGTAAGAGAGGGAGAGGAAGGGAATTTTAGAGAGGAAGGAGCGTTCTCTGCTCAAGTCGGTGTGTGTGTCGCGTTATATCGATCCTTTCGCCTCGAAAGTTGGTCGTTCGAGAGATTCCGGGAGTCTCGTGATCCTCCAGGGAGGCTTTCCGCGAGCGACCTGGCGAGCCTGAAAATGTAGGCCTGGAAGAGAGAGTGGGAGGGAGCGAGAGAAAGAGAGAGAGAGAGAGAGCCGAGAGGCTGCATAAACATTATACCTGGGATATATCCTTTAAGCCGGCGCGAGTCGGTGTGATAACATTCTCGAGATAAGAGGAAGATCGTATCGATCGCGGGACATCAACGAATGATTTTCCCGTAATTTATCCTAATAGGGTATCGAGAATTGGATTACCGGCGAATCCTATCTTCTTCTTTTTTTATTTAATCTTTTTTTTCATCGCGTCGTTATACCCGAGAAGAAAGTTTCGAGCAATCTCGCCGATTACTTCCATCAGGATAGAGTCGTTCTGGGTTTATTTTTTCATCCTTTCTAAGACTAGAAAACTAACTAAGAGAACCAAGACATTTTTTTGAACCTTCAACAATTTCTTTTGATTGATTTTGCATTATTTTTCGTATTTTTTGTTTTAATTATGTTACAATGGACGGTCCTTGTGGTAAATATTGCCCTGGAGGTTTGCGGGTTACGATGATAACAAGTTAATTTCGCGAAAAGTAGCGCTTTCGGCAGAATTTCCATTTCCTCATCCTGGTCTCTGCACTTGTGGACAATGGAAATTTCAATTATTTCGGATATTAAGATGGCAGTGGTTAGTGTAAGAGTAAAATTAAATGTCGACTGTAGGATATACGTGAACGTGTCCTTCTCACACGTTTATGTGAATTTCTCCCTGAATTTGTGCAATGACTGTCAAGTACAAGGACGTGATATCGCAGCTGACGATTTTGGACCGGTTCAATTTTCGCCAGAGGCCAAAATCGTTGCACTCCCTCTCGTTTACGAGAGATCTTCATTCTCTCTCTTTCCCTCCCTTTTTTTCTTGAATAATCGCGTCACTCTCATACTTTTGGTTATCGTGGAGCCGTGCCAAATATTTTACGACGCCTGGAACGGACCAAGGCGATTCACTTGCCACGTGGCTAATGTCGGAGAACTTGCCTTTCTCTCGCTCTTGCTACTGTTGGCATCTGCCGAAGAGATATGCTCTCCGATCAGCATTGCGGAGTTGCCTCGCAGAACCTTCGAATAATACTTTGTTAAATGATCGAGCTCCCCGCGACTATTTCGAGCAAGAGCCGATTCGAGTGTGAAAACTCACTAAAAAAACAATCAAAATAGCTTTCGAACAGAATACACCAATCGTAAATTCTTATTCTGAAATCTGCAAGGATATTTGGTACAAAGTAAATGACGTGATCTGCGAATAATGAGAAATAAATTGAAAAAACGAACTTAAAAAAAAATTCTCTAAGTTGACATTGTCCGCGTATATTTCGATCGGAAATTTCCCGTACAACACGAATATCGCAATTTTGTTTTTGATACTTGCAAATTTTTCAGCAAAAAATCAAAAAAACGGAAAGTTTCCACGTTTTTTGAATTTATGATCGATAAATCGTCGGTCATCGGGAAAATTACTATCATATCTGTATTCTACGGGAAATTTCCGATGAAAATGTACTCTGGAAAAATCATTTCTCCAGACTTATTTTTTCGACTCTTTCCTGGCACATTCCCAAACTTGCTATTTACTCCGAGTACCAATTTTTTATTTAGTACAATCGGGTTTCTAAGCGAACTAAAATCGAAAATTCCACCCAGAAAAACAAAACACAGTCGTTATCGTCAATATCTCAAAATTCGCCAATAAAAATGTGAAAAAACTGAAACTATCGTTTTTTTGCCTCGAGACCGAGAAAAGTCAAGAAATCGCAAAACTCGACCATGCCTCTCCTCTTCTACAATAAATTTGCCGTCGTCGAAAGTACAAAATAATTTTTAAATGCTTCAAGACAAACAAAAAAAACATGCTCATAACCCAGTTTGATGGTTTCCGCGAATCCTTTCGTTTTACTCTCCAACGATTCGTATCAGATCACAACATTGTACGGTGTCCGCCTCGATATCAAAACGATCGTATAAAAAACACGATCTCCCGATTTTCAAAACCACCAGCACGGATATCCTCCATCATCAATGATCGTGTCACGCGCGACAAAAAAAAGAGATACACCTACATAAATTCATACATAAACTTCCCAGCTGCGAGAGTTGAGCGACCTTGCGATACCAATTTGCAGTACAATGTGTATTCATTGTTATGTGTGGTTTTTCTAGGAACGAAAAAGTAAAAAAAAAAAGAAAAAAGAAACACATAATAATATTATTCCTCGTGTATAGTAAATGGGAACGAGGCACGAATGCTGTCATTCGACTGTCGGTTAATATTTGAAAATGCGGAAGTACTCTGGAGATAGAAATTTATATATTTCTCTCTCTCTCTCTCTTTATATATATATATATATATTAACAGAGAGAGAAAAAGAGGTCTTCCCACATCGAGCTCGCGTTTTGCCACAGCGAGGTCTTAGAAACATAGATATCTGTCCCAAGAACGCATAGACATTTCCAACACTCATATTTATATATATACACGTGTATATTTCCTCATGTTTTATGGCAGTTTCTATGATCCATGGAGTGGAGAAGGGGCGAAGAAGGGTGGCGAGAGGCAGGGTGGGGTTTTAGGGTTTATGTACACGTTATTCTCCTAGTTGCAATTTATATTTAAGTAGAGCCTCGAGCCCGAGGTTGTCAGCATAGTTTGTTTTATAGCCGACAATGCCTATATGCGAGTTCGGTAGAGATAGAGAGAGATACGAAACGAGCCTCAAATATTCTCGCCCGATCGAATCGGCTCCAGGGCTAATATGATATATATATATATGTGTACAGATATGTGTACATGTATGTATATAGGTATGGATATGTATGTGGACGATACTGCGGAGTTGATTCGCCATTGGGGAGAGGCATAGACAGGCCCAGCCGGTCGGCTTGGACGGGTCAATGAAATTGCAAGCGGGGGACACATGGTTTTGAATGTTTAATTAATGAAGCCCGTTCGAGCGAAGTGGGTGCGCTCACCCGGGAATCTCGCGTGCCCTTGTTATCAAGAGAAGAATAAGAGACGAAGAGATGGTAAAAGGGCCAGAAAACGAATACTTTTATGAGTTCCTACATCATTACATTGTTTCACAAAAATCAATCTTATTAAAACCGTAACAAATCATTCGCGAATAATTTATAATTTAACGCACTTCACGAGGAATTATTTTATAGCTACCGATCTTTGTTGACGAAGCGAGACAATTAAAATCGCGCGTTTAAACAATCGGTCATTTACATCACAGTTTCGTAAATAAATTTGTCGCTCGTGTTTGTCCGATTCGCGGAATAAAGAAAATAATTAAATCGCGTAATCGTTCGACGAGTTGATTACTCCCCCCTGCCCCTCTGACACATATATTTCTTTTTGTACTTCGCGCTTTTTTCTTATTATTTCGTTTTTGCGCTTGAGACAATGGAAACACGGATTTTTCCCCGTGGGAGCGTCATTTTTTAGCACACCTGCGCACGTTTTCACTTTTACCGTGTTACCGTAATATGGAACTCTGGGTGAGAGCTCGTGTTCTTCGTAAATTTCAGAGAAGCTCGCGTGGCTAAGAAAATATTTCTATCCTCATATTTTTCCTCCCTCCGTCTTTCTCTCTTTCTCTCTATTTCTCTTCTTGCTCGCTCGTTTATCTGCCCCACGAATTTTATATATATATAGCTGGAATTATATGTATATATATATATATAGAGAGAGGTGAAAATAGAGTACATAATATAGGAGCCCTCTCGTATATCCGTGGGACTGAATGTGCTTTCCGTGATGGTAGAAAGATACCGGAGAGCAGATATTTTATATATATATATATATGTATATATAGAAAATATCTACCACCAGGAGAGTCGCGAGCGCTCGCATCATTATCTAATTACAAGATGAAATAATTCTCTCGGCGTGGCCGTTCTTCTCCGTTCGCCTCGAAGGTTACCAGCGGCAGATCCTGCCGGCTGGCACAAGAAATTCCACACCGAGAACACGCGACAATGTATAATAAACGCGCATGGCCCCCGGGCTCGTGGAATATACCCGTGGGATTCGTGCAATTCGCGCAGATCGAGTCTCTTTAGCGAGTAAATACAAAAAATTTCAACCGATTCAAATCTCCGGGATGTAACGGAAACGTCTGATTTTCTCGTGCTATTAACGGTAGAGAAAGAAAGAGCTCGGTCTCTCTCTATCTCTGGACATGAATATGCAGTCGCATTTCTTTTTCATCTTTTGAATGGGAAATGGAGAATGATAACGAAAACAATAATTTCTCCGATTCTCTTGAATTTATACAAATTGAGATGATCCTCTTTTTTTATAAGTGTTTATCTTTCCGTTTTTTGTCAATTGTAACGTTGTTGCGATTGGTCAATTTGATTAGTCAGAGAGAATTATCGATGTGTGCATGACACTTACGACCGGCTGTTAACGATTCGTCGAGATCTCCGGCTCAGCCTGTGACTCTAGGCGTGTTAGAATGATCTCAGAATTAATCGTACGATTATGAGACGAGAGCGAGGGAGTAAGACGCACTGGGCATTTTAGGATGAACTGACCAGGCTGTGCACCTCCTATATTTATTTATTCGTCCTTTAGGACGTTCTGAACACTTTAAACATTTTTTTAATTTTCTCAAGTGCTTAATTAGTTTGATTTATAATTAAAAAATATAAAATATATATAGTTTATTTCGCATGGATAAACGAAACACCAGGTGACAATAATTAATAAATGCATGAGGATGCCAGAAAAAAATCGTTTATTTATTAGATACAAAAATTCGAGTCAGTGCAACAAACGGTCGCTCGCTCGTAAGCCGGCAGCCGGACTGTTGATTGGTCCTCGCCATACGCCTCGACCAATCGTCGCTCGACGCAGTGGCGTTAAAACAAACGAAAACTTAGTATTACTTATGGACTACAAATACTACAAAATGGTGACAATTTTCTTAGGTTATACGCTGTAAGCATTTGGAACGTTATTTTACACACACTACTTATCTATATTTTTCCCACATCGAGGTTCTCCACGACGAAAGAAGTTGTATTTCACAGCGATATTTTATTTAGTCTTGAATGTTTTATACACTGGTTGACTTCTTTTTACTCGTCAAACGTCAACAAGAGTCGGGACAAAAGATCGTGACGCTTCCGATCACGAGTCGACAACGAGTTCGTCAAACCCGTATTTTATCACGCATAGCCCGAGCGACGCGATGTTTTCCGATGCCGAAACATATCGCGAAGGAACGATGCCCAGGTCTTTCGCTTTCGTAACGCACCGACGGTTGGCCGAAGCAGAGCGGTCGATATTTCCCCTGTTGCCCCCTCCATGCCCATACGTGTCTTGACCTGTCTCAATGTCCTACTCTCTTACGCAGGGTGCCGCGACGGTCGGATTGTTTTGTTATGCACACAGATGTATACACATTCACAGAGTCCACAGTATAAACCATAGACTATACATATCGAAAAACCTCGATGTCTTACCTCGTTCTTACCACGCACAGACGGTCGGACGTTGACAAGCCGCTCGACTGCAACATAACCTGCCAGGCGTCCCCTAAGTCGCTCGTACGTGCTTTGCTCCGGTCGCACACACACTCGCGCTCTCACCCAGAACTCTCGTATCTGCGCATGCTGTGTTTTTTCGTCTTTTCTTTGAACACGTTCGTTTTATTATCAAATGTTTTCATAATAAACGACACGGCGTTCCTTTTGTCGACGTGCCAATGCGACGAGTATCTCCATCAAAATATTCAAAGCAGCGTCGACTAGTTTCGAGTTTTGCTGTCTTTCTCGGTCGCGAGGATGCGCGCGCACATCCTCGCTGTTTCTTCGGTGAGGCAGTGTAGCGGCGCGTGGTGGGGGGAGTACGCGACCGCCACAGCCGGCGTGGTGGGGGCACATCAGACCGCCACGAGTGACATGGAGGGGGAAGCGGCGCTCCCAAGTATATATAACCGTGACTCCTGGACATATTTCTCTCATATCGTTAGGACGTTAGAAAGAAATGTAAAAAAAGTTACATTCTATTTTTTTAACCTTATGACATGCTGAGATAGAACAAAACGTATACGAGGATAATATGCTTGTCGAATCAGCCTGTTATGGCCCATATATATATGTAGAACAATGACACATATAGTGAAAACTGGGGCCACGGTGTCACAGCCCAACTACTCTGCCCCATCGCCCACATTTATTCTAACCACACACCATACAAATGTATACATATATATATATATATTTGCTGATAAATATTACATATATCTCCTGATACCCCCTGCTTCCATATCGGAATAATTCGACCGCGAACAACCGATGGATCTCTCGTTTGCCCGCTCACATATGTTCCCGGGAGAATTGAGAAACGGTGTCCGGCTAGTAACATGACGGACGAATCGAAGCATACATACGTTTTATACAATTTATACATTTATATTACATTCCCTTGACGAGACAAATTCATTTTATTTTTTACGAAATTAATTCGCTCCAATTTGCCGATATCGACAATACGTCACATTTCTTTACACACACACACACACCCTCACACCCACATACATATATATAATATATCCAGCGTAAAAACATATTCGTTGCGAATACATCTCGATATACGCAAAGTCTTGAATTATTCATTTGTGAAATATCGTCCAGCAAAATATACGCGTTTACGAGTTATGCTGCGTTTCAGTTGGAAATACATTTAGACACACATACACACACACACACACACACACACGTATGCACACACTTGAATATATGTGTATATATAAGGCGTAAGGAGTGGGGGGATGTCCTCGATCCCGATCGAGGCGAACAATCGTTTGATATATATATACATATATAGATATACACACACACATATATATGTATATGTGAATATTTCCCCTATTATCTAGCTCCGACGATCGCGTACGCGGGAGAGAGGCTTCTGTCGCGCCGTTTCGTCCACCACGCGTTCGCTATATTGTTCCATGAATGTACACATGTATATGCATATATGTATGTACATGTGTACTTAAATCGTGATTCACGGTCCTGGATTTTTGCATCACGCTTCATTTACTTCACGTGCTCGCGCCTCGTCTCTCTCTCTCTCTCTCTCTCTCTCTCACTCTCTCTCTGTCTCTTGAATACGCTGCAACGGAGCAAAATTCGCGCTTTACTTCGAGCTTGAAGATTATAACTAGCTCGATAATTTGTGTCCAGGCACCATCGTGATATAGGACGAATACTTTTTTTCCATCGTTGAGCTCTTGACTGCGTCGTGTCGCCCTGGGGATAATGTACTCGACGGCATAAATAAGGAACGAGAGAGGGAGAGAGAACGCTTATTAACACCATAAAGCGTCGCGTAGTCTCTTTGCTACGAGAGAAAGCTCGTAAGGAAGTGCTACGTTGAACTTTTTTTTACCTCCAGTCTTCTCTTAATCCTTAAGCCACCGGGCTAAGCGTGTTTCAGGTGCAGACGTTAACGACAAGATTGTGGGGAGTGCGGTTTTTAAAGAATAATTACGCGAGAAAGCATCGTAAAGTATTTTATGAGGGAAAAAATTGTCACTTTATCTCGTAATTTCGAGAATTATCCATTATTCTATCGGCAGACTTTCCTAGAACTATCGGTAATGCAATTAAATACCAATTTCTCAACGATGAAAACCACGAAATGTGATTACTTCTTGGTACAGTCGTAAACAGGGAAAACCCGTGGTCGTTCGATTTTTGAATAAATCGTTACCGATCGTCGGTAACACGAACGAAGCACGATTTATTTGAAAATATCGCGATATCGTTGTATTATTCAAAGGGAGGAATGTCGCTCGAGTCACGCGTACCCACGTTGTGTCGTTTCTATAAATATTTTATGCTCGGAACGGCGATTGATTTGAATCGAATAATAAAAGATAAAACGATTCTTATTCATTTTTCCACGAACTATTTTTGCGCGTCTGGGATTCCTCGCGAATGAGAATGACGACGGGAGCGATATTGTGGTGGTGAATATCTGTTGCTGGCGTCATTGCCGCCAAGCTGAGTTTCTTATAACGCACGATTATGACGTATCGGCGTCGCGTGCGTTCGTGTACTCCGGACGAATGACGAGACCCACATTGGCCGGATCAAGTTGGCCCGAGAAAATACACACTCATGAACACATACGGACAAGACTCGATGTTCCCTCGGGTCAATTGAGATATCTCTCGTCGCTATACGCTCCATCATCATCCCCGCGAGACGGGAGAGTTGTCGATGGTTCGCAATGTTGTGCAACTACTGCTTATACACGCCTATAAGACTGTTGTGGCACCGTAATAACGTTTGCACGCTTCGCGTTGTTCTCGCACGGGTCTGCGACGCGACAAGCGTAAATTCTCGGTCTCCGGTTACGCGCTAGATGGAGAACGGGGTCATTTGCATCGCGAGACCCATCGGGGGTGACGGAGATAGAGCGAAATTTTTAATTATTATTTTTTCATAATATTATTATTACTATTATTATTATTATTTGAAAAATAAATTTCGGTTGACCCGATTGATTAACGAGGAATTTCGACTTTTTTAATAGGGTGATAATGGATTAATAATAATTAACTGTATCGACGATGCCGATTTTCTTGCAAAAGCATTGAAGCTATTAAAAAAGCGTGCCCATACAAATTTTAAGCGTTAGATACGAAATGTAAAAATATTCTGATTTTAAACAAAGCATAATAATATTTTTTAAAAACTGTTTTATTCCCTAAAACGAAACGAGAAATTCTAAGTGAAGAAACAAAAGACATTACTTCATTGAAATGGGATTAAATATACACGATTGACCGAGAACCGGCGCAAATGACCCCGACTTACCCCATCGCCGTAGCACTCGATGCTACATCTCCCCAGAACTTTCAAAGAGATCTTGCACGTGCAGGAAGATCGATGATAGTCGTAAGCTAGAAAATCACCGAACTTTAGCCTCGATAAACGTGACTGCAATCAGTGTAATCGTGGTCGAAACGAGAGAAGTCGAAGGAGTTGGACGCGGTGAAGAATCGAATCGAGGAAAGATGGTCCATCAACGATAGTACCACGAAAATGCTACCAGTTGGCTCCGCTCTCTCTTTTTTTAGAGATCAGCCAATAGTTCAGTGGGAAGCTCGCAAGTCTTTTTACGATGGGAAGCAGAGGGGGCGTTGAAGAGCATTGACTCTCGCAAGTCACTCGTCGTATTTAGTCGAAAAGCGGACTCGTTCTGCTTACTTTTATAAAAAGTATTCCATTTCATTCTACTTCGTACCATTAAGCTCTTGGTCGTTGATATGTGTCTAGAAAACCACCACGTCTTCCTTCCTCTCTCTCTTTCTCTTCAGCCCTGGTTCACTCTTTCCTGAGAACGATGATGCATGGAAACGATTCATCATCGGACGAATCTTGGAAACGTCGAGAATCTCTTGAAAACTGAGACTAAGTGTACGGCGATCGTGGCTTAATACACAAAACTTGAGAAAAAAGAACGGTCGAGAGGGAAGGAGAGATGGGGGTTGTTTTTGCACCCTCTTTACTCGATCATATTTCAAGTTGTCGTCTTGGTCGTTTTCCCTCGCGACGTGTTTGTCGCTGGGCAACGTCAGGAATCATGAAAATCTTGTGTTTCTCTGCTTCGTTGAGAAGAAACGTGAGAGACAGGGAGGGATGAATTTTGAAAAAACTACCCCTTGTCAATTATTCTAGGTCTGTGATAGTGGGAGAGAGGAATCATCTTGGGGGTTGTTAGTGATGACGATGGTGGGAAACTGCGGTGAACCAAAACTCGGGTCTACTTTGCTTTAAAGCTGATCTATCTCCCTCCCTCCCTCTCTCTCTCTCGTACAGACACATACACTCTGTGTGTTTCGGGGGAGATGGCAAATAGCCGCAACTACTTGGATTATTCAAGCACTTTCCGTTCAAAGTTCTAACGGTGCTTCCGACTACTCTCTCTTCTTCCCCCTCTCTCTCTCTCTCTCTGAACAAAAATCGTAGTTTCTATCCCATCAGGCTATCCTAGTTTCTCGCAGCTATCTTCCTAACACCCCCCTTTCAAACCCTCGACTCTCGGCGAGCCGAGAAGAACTTTGCACCAACTGCGAAACCACGACCACGAGAGACTTTCAGACTTTGTAATCGAATACTTGGAGGGAAAACCATGAGCGTTGATCGCGACAGTTTCTTACCTTCGATGCAGATCCGTATTATAGTTTAGGGCTTAAGTGTTGAAACGTATATCTATGTACAAGAGAAAATAAGAGAGAGAGAGGGGATGAAAAGAGGAGAAAGGGGAATGAAAATCGTCGATGATAAAGTTAGAACGATAATTACCCTCAGAATTCTAACTAGTTAGCCGATTAAATACCGATTCTGAACAACTGGATCGAACGAAGGGTCACGTGATTTTCTGGAAATAGGGGTTGAACAATGGAAAGTCTCTATCAGCGGACTGTCGTATTTCGAAAATTTACCTACTATCGTCACACATTTCATTCCCGGTATATTCAATTTTCTCATTTAGGGGTGGAAAAGACATAAAAATTCGCGATTTTTTAACTTTTAAGCGTCGCAATTAGAAAAAAAGTTAACGAGATTATTATTTTCGTAAAGTATGGAAAATTCCCGATTCCGTGAACCCCCATTAACCTTTATTTGGACGAAGAAAAATTTCGAACTTGCAGCGACCTCTAAGACAACCCTTAGGCAATATTTTGTCTTCAGCTAAAAATGGCGATCGCACTGCTATTTTTGCGTACTATAAATTTCCTTGTACAAATGAATTGTTCGGATCGTTTTGTTATTCGTAGCTCACTTTGACGTCGAAACACGAAAACTCTATTAACGAAAGAGAGAAAGAGAAAGAGAGAGAAAGTATATTATTTCTCCGACGTAGACGAGACGAAGTTCGCTTGATTAAAAATTAAACGAACAATCGTTTCGTTGTAATTACGCGCAATTCATTGTTCGAACGATATTAATGTTTTTGCCTCGAATAACAGAAAGCATTGTTTATTTTCTTCAATTTCAAAGATTATACGAAGATGAGCAACTAAAGCGTATTCGCGCCCTCAATTCCATTCGCCGAGCGAATTTTCTCGTTCTTGGCCGGCTCGGCCTACGAATGGACAATCTTGCTCGGCGGGGAGGGAGGGAAGTTTATAGTCGGAGATAGTTATTATACGCGGACGAAACGAGCAACGAGGCAAATCAGAATGCATCAT
This sequence comes from Netelia inedita, assembly GCA_964017225.1. Taxonomy (NCBI): domain Eukaryota; kingdom Metazoa; phylum Arthropoda; class Insecta; order Hymenoptera; family Ichneumonidae; genus Netelia; species Netelia inedita. The sequence continues at coordinate 6,636,138 of OZ024922.1, read as the reverse complement.
GGATGCTGCGAAACACGAGAAGTACTCTTTGACGACATTTTCTCTCTCTCTCTCTCTCTTTCGTCTACGGATCACTGCTCTCGGTGAGAAAGGATCACTTTTACGATCCTCCCTCTCGTATTCCTCAACTCGCTCGTTACCAGTAAAATTTCTATCTCGGCTATCGCCCACCTCAGAACTAACATTTCGGTGTCCAATCACACCTCGAATCATTTCGTAAATCCAAACAATACTGTTCTTCATTAACGATATTTTACAATATATGTTTTATTATTTTTTCATCGTTATTTTTGTGAGTTAGAAAAATAATCATATAATAAAAATAATCATCCTTGTACGATTGAATATATTTATTTTTATTAATTTTATAATTTGTAAAAATGATAACTGTTACAATTATATTAAAAAACAGACTAAATACGTGATTTATTATTATTATCATCATCATTATTATTATTATTATTATTATTATTATTATTATTATTATTTACATACGTGCACGAGTTTATATAATTCGATATAAAAATTGTATAACCCCAGTGCGGGCGTATCGTAGAGGCCGTCGATTCAAATTACTTCGTGAATTTCTCGAGTGTGAAAAGAACGAAAGAGGAATTGAAATTTGTTTCCTCGTTGGATGTTCCACGAGTGAAAAAGTTGGCCAAGCCTGAGATTTTCGGTATTCGAACGTTCGAAGGAAAGAAAACTTTCTTTTTTTTTTTTTTTTTATCGAGACTAGCAGGAAGGAGGAAAAGATGACTTCTATTTTCCTTCGCGTTGCACGTATACATATACATACATACATATATATAAAGAGTTTCGAAAAAGCCTCTTGACACGTGCGTTCGCGGGGAAACTCCCGGGTCCGCGAGATCGCGAGAGATCTCTCGGTTGGGTCTCGGTCTGAATTACGTAAGCCCGTGTGTGCCCTATAACCGCGTTGAACACAGTCGCCTGGGTCTCTTCCTCGCTTCCTCCCTCTCTCGCTCTTTCTCTCTCCCTCCTCCTCGCTCTCTCTCCCTCTCTCTCTCTCTCTCTCTCTCTCTCTCTCTCTCTCTCGATGTCACCGTACATACATATATGCATTATAAAGGTTCGCGGTCGAGAAGCGGCTTGTGGCTCATCTCGCGTCGGCGGTAGGAAACCATTGTTTAAATTCGCAAACTACGTAATGACAGGGCAGTCTCCACAGTTACAGAACGTAGAAGCGAACCGCTACGAAGCGACGCACACCCGTGAGTAACACACGGTGGGTACGAACCGCCGCGCCGCTCGGGGCCCGGCGCGTCTCGCCAATGAGGTCTGGTGAGCAATTTTCAAACGGGTGATTTCCGATCATCCCTGTTATACGCTTTATATATTTATATATATATGTGTGTGTGTGTATATATACATATGTGTAGGACGCTTAGTAATCAGCCGATTGTTAGACCGTATTTGAGCATTTCGGTGCCGCGAAAGGAAACGTGGAAGAAAGGAACGACACGCGTTATAGCTTTTTCTTTGCTTTGATCGAGTTTTCTTAGATTTTTGTTGTTGTTGGAGAAGGGGGTGGGGGGGGGGGAGGATTTAGAGGCAAATTTTTGCTGCTTTGTAGTTTCTTAGGTCGTTGGAAAATTATTGGAAAGTTATCGCTGCGGTTGATTTTTTTTTTAAATTGAAACTCTTGCTGAGATTGAATTCTTGAAATTCTAAACGAATCCTGTTTCTTTTTTCATATTTGCAAGATTACATTTTTGCAAAATTTTTCAGGATATTAAGAATAAAATTTTCACGTTCTACAGGGACGTTGGAAAATTATTAGAAAATTGTTGAATTACGATTTATTTCTTTTTTGATCTCGAAATTCGTGAAATATTGATAAAATTATTCAATTTCGTTTGATAAAAATATTAATTATCCAATTGTGCATCCGCGGTCGTAAAATCGCGTCGACATTGATCCCAAATTGTCAGCGAGAGTAAAGAAAAACTCGAGCGTAACCCAAGTTCACGGATCCCGTCTCCGCGTTGTCCTCAACCCACATTTCCGTAACTCAGCGGGAGGGCACAACCACGAGGAAACGAGAAAGGAGAATGGTAACGTGATCCATACAAGCCGAGAGAAATATACTTGCCCTCGGTTCGAGTACTCGAAGCTCGTGGGTGTCGATGCCGAGAGAGAGGGAGAGAGCGACAGAGAGAGAGAGAGAGAGAGAGATCGGACGGTACAAAAATGCCGGTACTGATCTCATGCTGTTCTCTCCCCCCTTCCCCAATTTCTCGTTCTGCAATATCGCGATTCTCACTTGAGGAAAAAAAAAAGAAAAATAGCAAGCCATCGAGGTCAACATTTTTGTATGGCCTTGATCGATAACGGCCTTTTCATGGCAAGTAGGTCGATCGCCCTCCTCAAATTCATGTTAATTAGCAATTCTTCATATATAAGCATATATAAATATATATATCTGTCCATATTATTTCTATATCATGGACATCGTAGATAAATCTGTTCGAGAATTAAATCGTGTCCGCACGATCACGTTCGCGGAATTATCTCTATTATTGTTGATCAATCTCGGGCCAAGAGAATCGTCGTAAATCGACGACGATGATTTCTATTATCTAGCCCCCCCCCCCCTCCCGCCCCTCCCACTCCTTCCCCACCACGGTCTCACTCTGTATTTCTCTCGGAACGAATCGAGTTTGAGATCGACAATCGAATAATTTTTTCTACCGGACGAAGGTCAAAGTGTCAAAACGACCTCGGTGTCGTCAACGACATCAAGGTCGTCGTATAATTCGCTACTCAATAATGTAAAAAAAAAATTTTGCTTTTTACATTTAATTGTTATTACCAGACGCATATTTTGTTTTTGGTTTCGTGAGAAAAAAAAAGTTAAAACGATCGCGAGTAAGTAGTAATCGTTGCGCGCGTCTTTTCTTTCATCGTGGCCTCCAAAGTTGGCTCGTGTTGCAATTTTTGCGCTTATGAGCCGGCCAGATCGCTGCGAAATTTGCATAATTGTCCGAGAAGAGTGTGTGTGTGTGAGAGAGAGAGAGAGAGAGAGAGGTAGATCTTGAGACACGAGCTCGCGGAAATGTGACTCCGACTCGCGCGTGAGCGCGTTTTAACTCGCGAGAGAAACGCCGAATCGTTGAATTCAATGAAAGAGCGCGTGTTTTCCCTCGACCCCTACAACCTCCCCCCTTCACCCCCACCATCTCTTTTTCTCTCGGGTTCTCACGTCTTTTATACATAAAATTAGTAAGAATGTTGTTCTCGTCTTACGCGTAAGAATTGCCCACGGTCGTTCGAATTTCTAACGAACATTCCGTAATAATATTTTACTCGAATTACCAAAATGACCGTGTTGTGTATTTTTGAACAGCTGAAAATATCTCGCACGTTTTACACCGTGTGGTGGATTACGCGTGTGCATAATTTTTAATTAAACGAACGTAACCGTCCGTTCGCGTTGCTTCATTAGCGCTTTATGAATTATTAGCACATTTAGAGAATCGTCGAACGAATACTCGTGGCAATTCCGAAAATTTCATATTTTTCGCTGTTTTTTATTCCATTTATATTTTTTCATCGTTCATGAAAACGGTCAATTTTTTTTACACCAATTGCAAAAACGTTTCGTATCGCGATTCATACGACCGCCGAAAGAAAGAAACGAAAAAAATTGAACGTTGGAGACATAAAATGTGTTAATCAAATATTTTTTGACAAAAGTGACTTTTTTCGATAAATTCGCAAAAATATCGTATTTTATCAATTTCGTTTGTAATTTAAAAAAAATCAAAATCGTATCACCGTAAGAAAAAAGCATATTACGAAAGTCCTTCTATCAACGACTAAAAAAAACAAAACAAAAATTTAAAAAACCCGCCCAATTTTCTATCACTTCCCGAAATTATTTTCTTAATTGATTTTTTCACTCGGTGTTGTTCCAACTTTACGACTTGTCCGAACGATCGTAAAGCTAAAAAAAACTAAAATAAAAGGTGTTGGACATGGTCGATGTTGGAAGAACATGTAGAGGAAGGGGCCAGGGGGGTAGGGGGAAGGGGATATTCTCAAGCCGACACGTTCGGTGTCAGATCGATGTTCCAAGATCCGTTCATCTCACGCCTCCGTCTTTGGGTCGATACGAAACACCACAAAAAGAGGAGACATCTTCGCGCGTTTCAGGAATGTCCGGTAGTTTGTACAGCGTTTCGTCGTTGGTACAAGATGGCATGTCGGGGTAACATTTATTGCGCAATTCCACCCACGCGTTCTTTATCCATCCTCCCCCTTCCCTCAACCCTCTCGACATACGAACGTCTCTGAGATGGACGCACACACCACACAGGAATAACGATTTCTGCGCGATCGTCGTTGCAAGCCGAAAGAGGGAGAGAGAGCGAGAGAGAGAGAGAGAGGGGGAGGGAGGGAGAAAGAGCAAGGCAGATTAATTCGGAGAACTCGTTTGCGACGTTCCTCCTCGTCGAATAAATAATAATTCCATGCAAAAAATAAAGTACAAAAAAGCTATACATCGTTTACTCCGAGACGTGTCTCGACGTAGAGCAAGAAGAGAGGTCGTCGTTATATTTTGCGACGCGTGCCGAAGAGACGACGTGTGATGTTTTCGGCGCATGCGCCATTCTCGAGATTTCTTTTGCTCGGACCAGGTCTAAATATGTGCGCAAATTTTACGGTGTAGTTTTTTTTTTTTTTTTTTTTTTTTGAAACGATATTATTCGTCTCGAGATAGCGTCGTTTTTGTAGATGTGGCGCCGTTCGAGATATCAATCGTCCGTCGGGTCGGGAAAAATCGATGACACAACTCTACTCTACGACTTTATTCCGAATCTCATGCAAAGTCATCCGAAATCGTACTCGTATATGTTTATCTATGTATGATATTTGGCGTCGAGACGCTCTCGCAACTCTCCATATTTATAACGGTTCGCTTTCGAGACCGCGCATGCGCGCCAGCATGCGCGTGGACCTACGCGCATGTGTAAGTTCTAGTGCGCATGCGCGTATGAGCGTCCGTGTACATTTTGAATGCAGACCATTACTATAAAGTTCGAGTCGATCTATCAAAAACGCATTAAACGTCGTTTCCCATGGACCGAGTGCAATTTCAACAATGCACCGAGCACGCTCGGAATACAAAATAATATTTACGTACGAGAATCGATGCATCGTATGATAAGTTGTCGCATTAGTGCGCTTACGTTGAATGAGTTTTCGTTTTTTCTGTTTTTTTTCTCGTTTTTTTTTTTTTTTTTTATTATATTACCATACGGTATAAACGTACGCGGATATCTCCATACTGTGAGATGTGTATACTGTGCATACACGATATATATAGGTATATACGCGGGTGTATATAAAGGGTATATGTTTTCTTCTTCAACGACGAAACGCGACAAACGACAGTCACGTGAGCATCGCCTGGTCATATAATGTACGGTACGATACGGTTTACCATTCGCGACGATACGTACATCAATCACTCCTTTCGTCGATACGTACGCTGTTGCGTTAGTCACATTCTTTGGAAAAAAAACGCACCAATAATCGATTCGATGTTTGACTTCGATTCGTCATAGATTCGTTCACTTTTTCGTGGCCACGATCCTCTCGTTTCTTCCAAGAAAGAGAACATAAAGAAAGTTCGTACGTTTGTAAATTTTATTTAATCTTCCGAGAAATTGCCCAAAAAAACATAAATAAAATTGAAAATTCGAGGATTTGGAAATTCGTCGATTCGTAGAGGTGATCGATATGCGCGTAGGTGTATTTTTGTATATTAGGCAGAAAAATTTATAAAACAAAATTTTTATATAAAACGTCAAAATTGTGATAAAAATTAAATTAATGAAATAATAGACAAGGACGATTCTTGCATCGGATGATTTTTTATAGCGCTTCAAATTTTTATAGATCACTCGGAAAACAAACAAAAAATATTTTGACAAATCTCAAATAATTCGCAGAAAGTTGTTTACGATCCAATAAAACTAAAATTTTGTAACTTTTCGCATCGATGATGACGAATAGAAAGAGATAGCAACATCGATAAAGAATACCGCTAGTACTGGCTGCCTACGTCCTGTTTTATATTAGCGCCAGTATTAACGTGATCGAACGTGGCCCTCTCGATCACCGGTCAAAACCGGTACGTACCTAATCCAAGTCGTACGAAAATACCTACATTTTTTTCGCTCGTTGAATCATCACGTAAATCCCCAATCCCCTTCTCTCAATTCATAATAATAATTTGCATTTGACGTTCGAACGCTTATTTCGATGGCCATGGAATATTAGAGTATGTTATTGGAATATAAATATATATTATATATATATTTATATCAGCGAATGGAAGGTCGAATATGAAGGTAGAAATTAAATTTCCTGTTGATCCTGTCACGGGGCTGAAGTGAGGGTGAGAAGGAGGAGAAGGAGGAGAGAAAGGGAGGGGAAGTAAAGCGAGGCCTTCGATTTCGATCGGAGCTCGGGGTGGCGTTGACGCCATAAACCGTGTAACCACGTGTTATATATTTCTCGTTTATTCCCACGGTGAGAGACGAGTCGTCGACGTCGGTTGGTACGTAACCTCGCATCCACGTAATCCTCGACGTCTTGCGCCACTTACCTTACGTTCGAGGCATAAAATACATCCCCCGTTCATCCTAGAAGGGGGTTGATTGTGACGTCTCCATTTTATCACGAATGAAATTTACATATTTCTCTTCCTCGGCATTCGAGCAAATATTATGCGGTGCATTGTGCAATTTTTTCGGGGTGAAGGGGAGGAAAGTGATCGAAAGGTTGGCAAAAATTGAGTTTTTATTGTGAAAATAAATCGAGGGTTGGTCGGTGTAAAGATTCTTCGGTCGATGTGCCAGCGATTTACGCGTTATCTCAGTGTTATGAATTTTAATCGATTTTGAGATCGATCGAAATTTAAAGTCGATGAAAATTTTAACTCGATTAAAGTTCCAAATCAATCGAAATTTCAAACCTATCGAAATATCTTCTTATTGTCTCTTACGATGATAATTAAATCGAAGTAATTATCGTTTAATGATTGTCCAGACAAAATTTCATTCAATGTTTTCCCCGAGCTAAACAATCGACGACTGAAAACTCAGCCCAACGTCTTTTTTCATTTTTTCCATCGACAGTCCACGAACCTAGCCCCAAATTGGCAGTCCCACTTCGAATATTCCCACGACACACCCCTACCCCCTTTCGCTCTAAACCTCTTTACCCCAATTCTTCATCCCTGGGTATCATTGGCAAAAAAGTTGCAAACTCCTTATACAAAAATATTGAAAATCTGCCAAAAACCGAAATCCTCGCTGGTCCACCCCTTTCCCTCTCGAAGGAGATATTATATCTCGTATTCCAAATTTTCCAATATCCGTGCACATAAACTAGCGACGGCTCGCATATACTCGAAGGCCTCGAACTCGTGAAATTCTGTTAGTCATGTTAGTGACGAAATTTCGTCGCACGTAGGGATCAACACTGTATTTTGGGTACACGTACTTGCGAAATAGATAGGCCAACGGTTCCTCCATTGATGACTACATGTATACTACAGCTCTCAACACTGTTCACACCTTCGCATCACACACACATACATACATAAATATATACATATATAAATTAAGACATATATTGATATATTATACGTGTTATATATATGTCTTAATATATATTTACACGTATACCTTCACATAAATACGATACATCTACATATAATACATACATTCAACTACTTCGATATCAATGTGCAAACGGATCGGTGATGTAGTATACCCGTTTTATGATCCCTCCTAGCTACATACGAGACCGAGCGACTGGATAAACTCCACTCGGGCTCCGAAGTGTCGGGGTGTTCGATCAAACTCTCTACTATATATATAGTATATAAATGTATATATATAAGAAATGTTTCTATATATGTATAGATTTACTATTCAAGGTGTCAGTGATTATAGCGATATATATAGCGATAGCGAGAATTCAACGTTTATGGTATCGAAGTATTGGTATACTCAGCCTGAGGTTTAGACGAGCCTTCTTGCTTCTATATACATATATATCTATACAGATATAGATATAGGTGTGTTTCGTGCGATTCTGCGATTTGTGTTGATCTTAATGTATATAGATATATATTTGTAGGTGTATCGATAGAATCGAGTATTATATATGTGGAATCGATTCAGGGCTTTGCCGTCGATGTCTATAGTGGTGCTGATCGAAATTGCGAGAGAGCTTTGGGGACATTAGTGTTCGAGGTATGCAGGTATGTGTGTGTGTGTGTGTGTATGTTTTGGTGCAGGTAGCAAATACGATTCTCTCTCATACTGGGCCAGGGACGTTCTCAGGACGCTAGATACAGATTCGAAGCCATCTCTCGGACCTGGTGGGAATAGGAAGTGGCGCAAATATTTTATTAGTTCGCCAAGATTAAGAGGAGCTATAGGAGACCCTTGGAAGGTTATATTTTGTACATGTGTGTGTGTGGGGGGGGGGGGGGTGTGTTTGTAACTCATTTTAGCGAAAATACTAGACAAGCTTTGCACTGTTCGTATTGTATTTTCGATACGAGGTCCACCGGGATCGAAATGGAACGGACATGTGTCGGTGAAAATAATAAAGAATTGAAGATATTGGGAATTTTTTTATTGGGAAATTATCGTTGAAAAGTTCGACATTTCTAATCTTTTTCTTTTACATCGATTATTGACGAATCGTTTCGCAAACTTTTGCGTCGAATTATTTTAAATGCGGTTTTACTCGGTACTTTATAAAAACAACTATCAATATTGGGAAATAAATTTATAATATAAAAATTGTTGTTTCACGAAATTTTTGCGTTTTAATGAAAAATTCTAATTTCCTCTAGAAATTTGAAAATTTGTCACAAATCCATTCTTAATTATTCACTGACATTAATCTTAATAAAAAATAATTCATATCGTATGACACTATTTTTATTGAAAAGAAAAAAAATTAATTAGAAATACAAAAATTGTTCTTTTCAGCTAAAAGATATTCGCCATTCACTATTTTGTAAAATCAATTTACCCGTGAGATTTTCATACTATTTGTACTCGACCCTGAAATGATTTCTAGTTGACGAAAAAAAAAACGTAGAAAAATAAAACGAAAAGCGAAACGGAATTGGCTGGCCGACTATCGTACCGGTTTCCGTTCATCCGACCACGCGTTGCTGGCATTTTCTCTCGATGTTGCGGTCGACCCCCGAAACGAGGCGATACACTCACCCACACACAGACATGCACACACACACACACACCCACACACACACACACATGCACACACATACATACACCCACACACACCCATGCACACACATACATACACCCACGCACACACACACACACACACACACGCGCGCGCGCGCTCAAATATCTACGCAAAGGTAAAATATTTCGAAGCAAGGAAGCGAAAAGCAACGAGAAAACGCGCGATTCTATTTTTTATTCTTTTTCACCTATCCTCCCCCTCCTGCCCTGCTCATCGCCCCGAGCTCTTTTTTTCGCGAACGCTGATGAGATTTTTGCGAAAAAACCGGACGATTCAGCACGAATTACTCCACGGTGACGATTTAACGGACGAGCAAATAAAACTACGCAAGCTTTACACGCTCCGCTACGCGAAAATTTGCTGCTAATGCGCGTGCGCATGCGCGCGCGACTTGTTACGCGAAAATAACACGAGGAAGATAGAAAAAAATTGCTCGGGGTATTATAACTTCAATTGGTCCGTAGGTTTATTCATGCGATCCGTCTATTAAAACCGTTTCTATTTCTGAAGTGAGATAGTGAGAGAGACTTGAAAGGTTTTCGAGAGGAACCGAATCTTTGTATATAAATGTTGCTTTTATCGTCAGTCAGGTCACGGATGACAAATTAGACTAATTTCATCAATTACGGTCCTTCCTATTATTCGAGATCGAGAAATGCAAACGAGGACACGGTGCAACTTTGAAAATTTTTAAATGTGATCTTTATTTTGAAAAATTTCTTGGTTCGAGAGATAATTTCATTTACTACAAATTTATGGTTCGTTATTCTCAGCCATATTTCTATAAAAATTTATAAATTGTGAGAAATTAATTCCACCAAAAATCGTTATTTAAAAAAACTTAATTGTTTTTTTTTTAAATCTATCTTTCGTTATTTCTCGACGTTTATATAAAAAAATTAAATTTAAATAATTAAATAAATTTATAATCGAACAGTCATTGTTCTTTATTACCCTAAATTCTAATTTGAAAATACTGCGAAAATAAAGAGGTAAATATTTCTCGAAAACAAAAAATCGCCTACGTTTTTTTTTACGCACGACGAAAAATATTTGACATTTGATCATATTGCGATTAGTTGCATTTCGTAATTCGAAAAAGTTGGACACGTGGGCGAGGTAAACACGGAAATAAAAAGGGGACGGGAGTAAAATGCGAAAGTAATATCGATGCAGCGGGCGTAATAAAAAGAAGAGAGAGGGAAACAAAAAATAAAATATCGTGGCCCGTTTCTTTGCCTCGTGGGCGTGAAATATGCGACTTTTATTTTTATTTTTTTGCCTCCTCTCCAACTTCTGCAATGTCGCTCTCGTACTGCGAGAAGAAGCTCTTCCGTAAAAGCCTCGCTACTAGTATCGCACGGGGAGTGAACAAGAGAGAGAGAGAGAGGGAGGGAGAGAGATCTAAAGAGAGAAATAAAAAAAACACATATATAAAAGAAGCACAAGGACTCGAGAGTGGTGAACTGTGAGATTGCCAAAGGGTTGTTTTTTCCCTCTTCTTTTTCTCCCTCGTCGACAGACGTCGCGTTTCATTCTCGCTTCGGTCCACCATCTCGCTATAATCTACACTATTGTCCTTACTAATACATTTCTTTATATTTCACGTCAAAGCTAAATAAAATTTAAAAAAAAACGTACGAAAAAATAAAAAAATTACTCTTTTCTCAATTATAAATTTTATTTTAATTCAATAATTGTCAGGCGTCAGAAAATCAGCAGTCATTAACTAGGAAGCGCTTAGCACGAGACAACGTAAGAGAGACAGTGAGTCGAGCCATGAATTAGAGAACGTCGTCACGTTTCGTGAACGAAACACGTCGGTTGGCTCGTTTCTTAATAGCAATGAAGAAAAGAAAATGCCGACGACGACGTCGGCTTCGTATGTGTTTTAGTTTTTTTTTCTTCATTTTTTTCCTCGTCAACTTCTACTCCTCCTTCCTTAGCGACGGCTAGTGATATGAATCCGACTTATAGAGGGTGCAATTAAGATGACTCGATTAATTAATTCGTCTTTATTCGAACGTGCGCCGGGAGTCCGATCTTGTCGGATCTTTTATTACATAGTTACCAACGTAATGCGCGTGCGTATATATATATATATATATATCTATATATACATGTATATAAAGAGAGAGAGAGAGAGCGTCGCGCGCCGGAGTGGATTTCCTAGCGCGTCTGTGTGTCGTCAACGCCGCACGCCTTCACACTGGCCGCGTTGGTGCTACGGCCTGGCCGTGACCTACGCCCACCCCACGCCTCTACTAACTATACATATTATATATATATATATATATATATATATATATATATATATATATGTAATAGATGTAGATTTTACTTTGCCACTACCACGTGAGTGAAGAGAACTACCCCCCTCCTCTCTCTCTCTCTCTCTCTCACACACACACACATATACACAGTCTCCTGCCTGAGACAATTGCCGAATATCTTTTTGTCCGCACGTTGATAGAATCGTTGAAATTTGTTTTTTCGACGATCTCCTAATTCGACGACTCCCACGAACACGAGATCGTTAACGGCAATGTCACCTTTCCTAGGAACTTAAACGAGTACGATATACGTATCGAATAATTTTTTTCCTCGTTTCCATCGTCAACCCCGATATAGATGAAGAATCTAACACGCAAGATTTTTTACGATTTTAATTGACATAATTTTCTTCTTTTTTTCTCATCACGAAAAATAATAATCTTTATTTAATATCACCTTTTTGTCATTTTTATAAACCTCGACAGAGACGACAATAATTCTAGCCAGCAATAAAATTTAAACGGTCAAAAATCGTTACGAGCTCGCTAAAAATATTTCACACACTTTCGAAATTTCGTGATACGAAAAACAATTTTTTATTTTATTTATTTTTTGTTTTCACCCTTTTTTCCAACGCCAAGCATAATCTCGTCCAGTCCGGTAATCCCTCGCGTCGGTTTTCCCATTGGACAAAAATTCTATCCGTTTAGCTCGCCGGATCTCTTCCGCCCGCGTTCCGATTTACCTTCCTTCACCCCCCTACCCTCCTTCCCCCGTGCAAGTCCTTGCCCTAACGGCTTATCCCCGTGTCAGACATTGCTTACATATATCGTATCTACATGTGTAACCCTGTTGAGAGAGAGCGAGAGAGAGAGAGAGAGAGAAAAGTACGAGAGTACGACAAGCATGTTGCATTCAATGCTACTTGCCTACGTCGGCTCTCCACAACGCCCTCTATATACTTGTGTACAGTGTGCTATTTATAAATATACACACGTATATATACCCCTACATACATACATATATATATATATATACAAGGAGTACATAACGTACATACATTGGAGAACCGCTAGGATAGCACGAGTTCAGGCTGCTGCGGGACCATAAAATAGATGGACGCGCGCGCTGCTTCTGGTTATGTCAGCATCCTCTAGGCAGACAATAGACGACCCCGCGCGTTATTGTCTGCTGCTCTCGCGGACTCTTGCACGTGCTATATATATGTATATATATATATATGTATGTATATGTATCTTTCTCGTTGACTCCCCTCTCCCCCACTCCTTGCTCCTATCGAGCCCCCTCCCCCCTCTCGATACTCATACTCCACCCCCCCTCATTCCTCTTTCTCTATCTCTCTCTCTCTCCCTCACACACACACACACACACGTATATGTGGGTAAAGTTGTCCATCGTCGTCGACTCAACAATCTCCACGATCCATAGTTAGCCTTGCTTCAAACCGAGTTTACCGTTTCAATGGTGTTCCTTACTAATCGACGTAACACAACATCGAAAGCATACGTAGGCATACGTTTAGGGTACGTTAGGTCGTGTGTGTACACGAGCGTGGTTGCGCGAGGGTGTAACCGCGCATTTGGCAGCACGTGAAGGAACAAGGGAGTTGGAAACGCGTACGTTGCCAACCTGTTAACCCGATCTCGCACGATGCAATGGACACGCACAATCGCCGAGTATCAGCCTCCTCTTGGTTCACGACGGTTCGCTCTCGGTCGAACGATCGAACGATCCGATCGACCAACCGATCGACGAATAGACCGGCCCAACGTCGATACTCGTGGGGATATTAGCCAACGGCTTATCGCGAGACAGTGAATCCAAAGAGGCGGTCGTGATGCGAACGGACGGATGTTCGATGTGCGAATCTCGATTGATTGGAAATGTTGAGATTGATCGGGAGGTGAAATGGCCGAGTTTCGAGGAGGCTCGAGATGTTCCGATACGTTGGGCAGTAAGGAGGGTTGAACGGGTTTCTTGCTATGGTGGAATAAGTCGACGATTATAAACTTTTTTTCTTCGAAGGATTGGTTTAAGGCAGGAGAACACGGTGACGATCAGAAAAATGAGATTTTTTTTAGGAATCTTTTTAATCACTTGATGATTGAATAATAGTTGAAGTATGCACAATAAACTTTTTTGCGATAACAACAATAGCTCGAAAAACGTGGTTCCGCGATCTTAACAATAAAGATTTTTTGTTTACTTGGAGGAGTAAAAAGGATTGAAGTAATGAAACGTTCGATTTGGCGTAAAATTGCATAGTGAAGAAAGACTTTTTACGATTAGTCGATTTTATCAAATTTAGGCATTTATGAATTAAATACATCGAATATGGTACAGCCAAAGTGGCACAGATATGACGGATTTATTTATCGCATTTTTAACTGCGTCGGATAAAAAATTCAAATTTTTCTCGTATTTTCATTCCGAGGAAAATTGAATTAATATTCGATTTTATTGGAATTTTCATTCGCTCGATTATCTCATTAATTTTTATGTCATTTTTTATCAAACAGAATCGTTTGTGAAATACGAGAGCGGAGGAAAAAGATACGATTTGAGAATTGAAAAATCGTGGCTGTAAGAGCGATTTTATCAATCCCGAGTGCGATCGTGACGACGATAAGCGCATTCCGAAGATTTTCAATTGAGCAAAATCGTTACGTCGAGCGAAACGTCGAGAGGCCCTCGTCACGGAAATGACGACGAGGATCCCTCGAAATTACAATATTCGAGTGTCCGGAAAATATGCGAAGCCGAGAGTCCACGATAGTCAAATGTTACCGATTTTTATAAAAATATAACGAGAGATCGTCCGATCGTCCACCGAGACGAGACGTCTCGAGTCAACAATCGTTTTAAAAATAATCGCGTCCAATAAAATCCACCCTTCCGATTTTATCGATATCGTTCGACCACGTGGTACGTCGCGCGAAAATAAAATCATGCCCTATGACCAATTTAAAATCGAGGAACGGCCCACGAATAAGAGTAACTTGGTACGCGGCGTGAATATTTAAATATAGAAGCAACTAAATTTAGGGTTTATCGTCCGGTTGAATTTATAACGCGATCGGGAATGACGTCAGAGAGTGCAGTACACTCTAAAATAAACTATTTATCGCGCGTGTTGCCGAAGGTTTCGCGAGTAGGTGAGAGGTTGAGCGAGAGGTGTGCTCGAACTAAAATCATTTCTCGCTCGTTGCACGGTTTTTTTTTCTTCTTTCGTTTCCTCGGCTGCTTACGATCCGCGAGAAGAAACAAAAGATGATCCTAGCGGTGAATTAAAGTGCCAGACGAAACGTATTTTCGAATATGTGTATTACGAAAAGTCCATTCGCGCCAACGAAATTTCTCTCCGATGCAACGAAAATTGCACTCGGTGATAAAACTCGTCGAATTCTCGCAGACCGAGAAATCCGGGATCGAAATGAGAATTTAACAATCGGGTTAGAGAGTGTTTTCCAAAGTGCGCGGAAAAATAGTGAAGAGTCTCGATATCGTGTTGGGATAAATGAATTGAATTCACCGAGATTTTCTTAGGTCAGAGTGGATGGGCCGAGGAGTAACTCGCCTCGGTCTTGTCGAAAACGTTTCTGCTAATTCGTCCTAATCCAATTATCGCATCCGGTTCGTTTCGTTTCCAGGAACATTCTCACCGTTCTTGTTTACTCCAGGGCACTCGGGAGGTACAGGAACGTCGAAATTTTGCGCCGGAAGCAGTTTATTTTGCCTCCCGCGTCTTGAAAATTCGATTATTCACTTTTAATTCGTATAAAACGGTTTCGGGGTAAAACGCTTTTTTCGTCGAGCCAAAGCTGGATTCGCGTAGATTTTTGTCGCGACAACGAAACATTGATTCGATAAGAGGGAGATTGGACGAAGAGAGCCGCGACCTTCGTGGTTTTTTACGAAATATCGAAGTTGGCACGAGTATAAAAGAAAAAAGTTTGGAAATATATTCAAAGGCACGGTTTTGTCCCCGAGGCAACTGCACCGGATAGAGCCGAACAACGAGACAGAAGAATATAAAAAGGTCGTACTGATAAAAATCTTTCGGTAAAATCGAGATGATGAAAGGAAAAAAAAATTGTGCCCAGTTGCCGGGCGGTGGCGCATCGACGAACCGTAAATTCTTGTGGAAAACTGGCCGGAGGGGCTCTCACCTCGTACTACACTCCCTCGCTGGCCGGCTATCGACTTTTCCCGTTGACAATACTACAACCGGTGCAGAAACCTTTCAACTTCGTAGAGAGAAACGCGATAAGACGTCTTTCTCTGCAATCGACAGTGAAGAATTCTCTCTCCCACGATCCTTTCCTCCTCGCTGATGCGTCGCAGGAAGTTTCTCGATACATCTACTTTTTAACTTTTATACCGTTTGCTCTTACCCTGTCGAAAAAAGAAAAAAATGTTTGAGGGAGTTTGAACATCTGCATCCTCAAAGTTTTCACGGGAAATACGATGAATCTTCTTTAAATTCATTTTTTTTCTCCGATGAATATAGAATTTAACAAACCCAAATGATCGTCGTAGTAAAATTTTGATTTGACCAATTTTGATCGATGAGATCGGTAAATTCACTGTTCACTTTGATTCATCCGACTATTGACACTGTTGTCAAGGCTCATTGTTCCTTAAACACTTCTTTATTATAAAAATAAATAGTTTAATCAAAAATCCACGTTCTTAAAATTCTTTAATACAAAAGTAATAAATTGTTCTCTGTATAATTTTGTATTCTTTTATTAATTCTTCTCTACTCGTACTGTTTCGATAACTAACAGTATTTTTTCAATACCGAGGAGGAATTATCGCGTGGAAATAACGCGGTCAAGTCCGGTTCGAAAATTTTAAACAGATATCGAGAAATGATCGTCATTGGGTTTTGTAAGTATGGCACGAAGAAGGGAAATTGTCGACGGTGCCACGAAGCGTTTACGAAGTAGGAACGTTAAACCGTTATGGTACGCGTGGCCGAGCTAGTTTTCTATACATGCACTGTTAGTAGTAATTACCGGAATGTACTCCCGTAAGTAAGTTCCAGCCTCTGGAAGTCTCTCCAGCATCGAATACCGTTAAACCTTTAACGACGGGCCTGTACGGCGGAAAGGGTAGCGAAAAACAAATTCAGCACAATGTTAATGGGCCTAAATGTTACCGGCTTATCGTTTTTCGTTGAGATTTATTGCGCGTGTACCAGCCACCGGATACTAAAAAAATCAGGAATTTAAGATTTTTCTCGTTTAACGAGTGGAACGATTTCTTTCCTCGATATAAGCAACTTTTCCTTCCATCTCTGAAGAGGTATCAATTTTTGACGATCCACTCCCCAAACGAGAAATAAAAGAGAAATTGCTAAACATTCTAAATCTTTTGAAACGTTTTGATTTTAACATATTAAAAAAAAATTTTATCCGATTCCAATTTTTCCAATTCGTAAAGATTTATAACAAAATGCCTAAAATAGGCGAACCGACAGCGATGTGTATGCGGTCAGAACGCGACTCGGGTGATCAACGAAGTTAAGCAGCATTTCACGGGGACAGTACTTGGTGCGGTGACCGTCATATCATAGAGCAGTGAATGTCATTTTTTTCAAGTTGGAAAGGTTAGGTTAGGTGAGCGACGTGGGGATCGATCAAACGATAAATAAAAATGAAAATTTATAAAATACTCAAAGTAGATGATCCGTGGCCACTAATGGTCCTTCCTCCTACCAAGTGTTGCAAGGTCAATGTCTTCAATTTGCCTTCAAGTTGCGCATTCTGCATAATTCGTATGCGGCAAACTTGCAACTTCATACTTCCGGGACCTAAGACTTGGGAAAAAGCATGCTAGGCGCTTTCAAGAGAATAGCTGTTTCACCAGATATTCGTAAATATATATACCACGTACGTAGCGAGAAAAGCGCTAGTAATAATAGTACAAGGAGTTTGGATTGAGATTAATTTCGCGAATCCGGTGGGCGCCAGGTTCGCGGAAGAGAAGTAGGGTCGAGAGGCAGGTACGGGAGGATGAGTAAGAGAAACCTCGGAGATTGCACATTTCGGAGTAACGGCGTTGCTCCACTCTCGTCCAAGAGAAGCTTTTTCGCATCGATAAAACATATACATTTATTCGAGCGAGCTGCACTTGGTAATTGGACATCGTTAAAATGCACAAATAAAAAAAGAAAAGCAAAACAAAAATGGTGTATCGACGAAAAACAAAATAGCCGACGATATAGTAACGAAGCGGAACGTAAAATTATCGACTGTGCAAAATTACAAATATTTTCTTGCAACACCGGGAATCCCATTTCGATGAATTTACGTAAAATAAAAAATCACGAATCGATTGAATTTTTAATCTGGATTATCGATCGAATTGATAATTACTAATAAATCACATTGAAAACAGTTTTACGTTTCGTTCGTTTCGAAGATTCGTATCGTTCCATTATCGTCGACAATGTTCAATGCTTATGCATGAGACTTTTCTGCATAATGACGAGAAAAGTTTCCTCGTGTCGGACGTTTGAACGGCATTCTTGAATCGCTGATCGACGAATATATGCGACTGTGATAAAGCAATATATATATTTAAAAAAAAAACTCATTTGCAAGAATTCCAGTATTTTCTCGTTTATAACGATTCCGGGTTTGCGTTAAATCGTGATTTTCCAAGAAATTTGATTAATCTGTTGACACACTCTGGCAAAAGATGGAGGCAAAGACACACACGCGGAGAGAGAGAGAGAGAAAGAGAGAGAATAGCTCGTTTCGAGGAACGCTTCCATCAACGTCACACTTTGATTTTCTCTTCGTACTGTCTTGTCCTTCCTCCAACTACACTCGTCCTACCCTGGGAATCGCGAGGGAAAATGATATTCCGCAGTGAAACTCGAGGGAGAAGTGAGAAACGCGAGGCTATCCGCCTGTGCGCCAGAAATTAGCATTTCTCACGAGTCAGACGCGAATATAACGTCGCACGTAGCATCCAGAGTTATTCCAAGGCGTAAATCCACCGACGATGCGCTTCGTTCGAGGACGAATTTCATAAATTAAAAACGAAAATAACGAATTTCCATTACAAACGATTCGAATTTCCCGCCCAATTTACCGACGGTCGGTAATCCGATTTAAAATAGCTAACAAAAAATCGCGAAACTTCATTTCTACCGAGGCGGATCGTGTTCTTCCGTTCGTATTACATCCGTATCGTTCCTTTATTTCGTTACAAATAGATACAATTTTACGTCGGTTTCCGGAACGTGGCAATGTTTCCGTGTGTCCCACGAGGAAAATACGTGATGCGTATTACATATTGCGTCTGCGGGAAAATCTCGAGAATTTAACTCGTGGAAACTCGGCTTCGACGTATATATATATATATATATATATATATAAAATGAGCGTCTTCGAACTAACTTCATCGTTGAAACGAGGAAAATGAGGTGCTCTCTCAACGGCGCAAACCGGATGAGAGAGATCTCGAAACGTTGGAAGGAACTTATTACCTGCGGTAGGTACGACGTTTGTAAAACCTGGACTGCCTCGTTTTCCTCCAGTCTCTTCTTCCTCTTTTTCTCTATCTGTCTATATACAAGTCCTACATAAAACAGTTTCTATAAAATATATACTATTTTCTATCTGCAGTAATCGTTACCCAGTTTCCGCTTGGGTACACAATATCGACGATCTACTTATCCCTCGAAGAAGTAAGGAATCCACGTACACACGTGTATAATGGTAGAAGAGCTTTAAGAGTTTCTGGTGTGAGTATACGGTCGTCGCGAATGCCGAGCTTTTAGCGTGAACAGAATGCGAGAGAAACCGAGAGAACGTAAGAGAGAGAGAGTTTAGGGAGGGAGGGGGTGCGAATAAGGGTTGAGAGTTGAGAAAAGACGATAAGGAAGAGGTAGTCGAAGGCCCAAGAGGGGTGTTAAAACA
This sequence comes from Netelia inedita, assembly GCA_964017225.1. Lineage (NCBI taxonomy): Eukaryota > Metazoa > Arthropoda > Insecta > Hymenoptera > Ichneumonidae > Netelia > Netelia inedita. Next base: position 6,616,573 of record OZ024922.1, on the reverse strand, counting down.
TGAAACGGCGCGCACCCGTGTCGAACCCCGTCCCCAAAGTATACGACCCTAAAGGTATATAAACCACCCGTCCACAACCCCTATATTTTATACATATACAGAGACACACACACACACACACACAGGCATATATACATGGGGACAACCTCAGTGCACTTCTCATCCCCCTTGGCATTTCCAACCGCACTGTCTCAGCAGTCAGCGAGTTGTCGAAGCTCGAGGAAAGTATTAAGGGTCCAGATAAAGGAGGGAAAGGGGGTGGGTTGCTGTCAACATCCAGAGTAGAAATTTTCGTAGACGATACGAAATAGTGAGAGAACGTGGAAAAAAGGAAATAATGAAAAAAAAGAGAAAATGTTTATTTTTAAAAGTACGGACCGAATTGGGTTCGTAGATTTTTGGTCGCATGTGGTAACGACACATTGAAGATTTTTCTCAGGGCTTGAGGGAGAAAATCGTGGATGCGGAAATTCTCTCTCTCTCGCTCTCTTTCTCTCGGTCTTTCGAATCGAGGCCGAATTTATTATCAGTGCCAGGAAGAGGGATGGAGGGGGGGGGGGGGGGGAGAGAGAGAGAGAGAGAGAGAGAAAGCGAGTCTTTTCGTTTTGATCGTTAAGCCGTACTCGCCGTAGCGATTGCGTGGCGTCCAACTATAGGCACGTACATAAATATAAATATATATATATATGTACATGTACGTATGATTTCTCCGGGCTTTGGGTTTTAGAACCGTCCCAGCGATCGCGAGGCGAGCTCAGCTTCGCGTGCCACGGCCGCGTAACTCCGTATCTTTGCTCGTTTCGCTCGATGAGAAATCTCATCGGGGTTTATTTTTTCTTGCTTCTTTTAACTGCCCGCTGGCGTATGCCACCCACCCACCCACCCAACGATCGTAACGGAATGCCCGCTCGAGGAAAGCTTTCAAAAGCGTTTGTGTATGCGCGAGAGTGTTTTTTTTTCATTTTTGGAAAATTTCACTCTTGATGGGAGAGAAGCTTTTTTCGATGTTTTTGAGATTATTGAATATATACGATGTTTGTCGATGGACTTTTACTGCTCGATTTGTTTTTTTGTAGCGTTCTATCGTTTGTCAGCTACGAGATTGCATTTGCGTACATTTTTCTTCAAGAGAAAAAACGTTCGGAAGAGTTATAAAACCGTTTTTGGAGAATTTTTATTAAATCGAATTAAAAAATAGAACGAAAGGTTTTTTTTCTCTCCGAATGAATTTAGCATTTTTATTGAAACAAGTTAAAAAAAATAGAACGAAAAGACACATATGATTTCATGAAAACAAAAATATTTGAACATTTGTTTTTCACATATTTCGCTCTTTTTCCAAAATAATAAAATTCCTTTATTCTTCAAGCGCAAAGAGTCGATTTTAAGGCTCACCCCGTTACACCAAAGTAACTTTCTGACGTTATCGCAACGATTTTTCGATCAGCCATGCTCGCGTATACGGCCGAAGAGTTATATCGTCGAAGGAGAATGACGGACAAAAGGCTCGCGTTGATAGCGAAGAGAGAGAGAGAGAGAGAGACTCTTGCGCCGATCCCGCAGGCCTTAAACGTTAAAAGTGTACGACGGGAATGGCGTCGTTACACATTGTTCCCGGCTCGACGTAGCCGAGGTTATTAGGTCGAAAAGTGGGCCAACCTCTCACTCTCACACACACTCATCCGCGAGGGGCAGTGAGGGGGTGGGGGCAGCATCGACGCGCTTATGCATTAGGCGTGGGGCAGATGGAGCCACCGGTCTCTCCGATTCGAACGCCGACTGATTGAGGCGCTCAGAAATTGGCTTTCATCGTTCAATGTTTTCTTTTTTTTATCACCCTCTATCTCCCTCTCTCACTCTGTTTTAAGCCTCTGTTCATCGTTTGTAATCTACCGTCTCCTTTCCAATTCTTTCTCACGTCACGTATTCCTACGACTACGAGCATTTAGCTCGCACGTCGAGGCACTTTTGCCTTTCGAGAGAAAGAAAGGGGCTGTCGAGGAAGAGGGTTGAAACTCACGCCGACGAAAAAATCCCGTGGGACCACCTGTTGTAGGAATAAAAGGCTCGAGAGCAGACCCTCCCCCGTGTCGAACGAGTTCGGAGTGCGTGACGTAAAAAAATTAACGAATAAAAAATATTAAACATACCGCGCGCTCACACCCACGGGATACATTTTTTTTGTATATTATTTTTGTTTTCATTCGTTGCGTTTTGTAAATTACTTTTTTTCTTTGGGTACTTTGCTCCAGGCGCATCAATTACGACGTTCTCACCGAGGGACCGTAAAGAATTATAATTAGCAGGATGAGGGTAACGAAAGAGGCTTTTTTTTCGTCGTGTCTGATCCGAGAGACGCGAGGTCGTCCCGTGATATTTTGCCTGGCTTTTACCTCTCGTTGGAAACGAAATGCCGGGGTTATATATATATTTTTTATACTCTCGTGAAATTTTTTTAATAAAAATTATTCGTTCGTCTTTTACGAGACACTTTGGGTTCATTAGACAGGACGAGACGAATTAATTAATTTTTTTTCTTCTAATTTGTCAATTTTGTTGGTTTTAATATTTTGTTACGCTTGGATTGCAGATTCTATTGGGATCTCTGTATGCTGTTACTACTTGTGGCGAATTTAATTATTCTGCCAGTCGCCATTAGTTTTTTCAATGACGATCTGAGCACCCGATGGATAGCCTTCAACTGCCTTTCGGACACGATATTTCTCATAGACATCGTCGTCAACTTCAGAACGGGTGAGTACTTTGGATAGTATGACTTTTTGGTTAAGTCGCTAGAAACATATTGTTTTACATCTTAAACATTAGAAACTGAAATTTCTTGTGCATGGAATTAAGAAATAGTTTGTATTTTGTTTTTCTACATATGAGTATAAATGGATGAAAATGGAAATTACATACGAGCACAGCATGAATATCACATTCTTACGTTAAAAGGCGAAAAAATGTGGAAAATTCGGGTTTTCAGAATTTTGCTGACGAATTGAAAAAACTGGGATCATAAATGTGATATTCTTGTTGTACGGGAAATTTACGATCGATATAGGCTTTCAAAGCTTGGGGAAGAATTTAAATTCACCGGAATGGGAATGTGGCCGATTTCGGTGGGTATTGTGGAACCTCCAAAAATCGATTTTTCGTGATGCTGTGTCTCCGTTCTCGTTCGTCCTACAGAAAATTTCACGAGTAACTTTTTGAAAAGCTCGTCGAGCACTCGAGAACCAGCCAAGGAACATCCGGATAGCTCAATTTTTGTGGCCGTGGCGACACTTTGAAAATCGCGATTTTCATGACCCATACCTGAAAAAATGGCCTAGGATGGTGCCAATTTTTTTTTGCTCCAAATCGTCTTTAAATCATCATATTCGTGTTACGCGGGAAATTTCCGATTCCGAAATGACCCAACAAAGTGTTTTTCGTGAAAACAACATTTTTACCCCTCCTGGACCTTCCAAAGTCAGAAAAGTAAATCACGAATATCGACTATCGGCACCTGGCGAGGGTCGAAATTTTTTTTCGTTCAAAAAGGCTTCAATTGCGGGTTACGGAATCGGAAATTTTTCGTAGAATACAAATTTCATATTTGTAATTTCAGTTTGTTGCAAACGTCTATCAAAGTCTATCAGAACGTTAAAAAACGTGAAAATTCAGTTTTTCGAGCTCTTCAACAAAATCCGTATTTCGAAAAAGATATGGTAATGCCCGAAGTGGCTTTGAAAATTTTGCACAATGACCTATATAAACCACTAAAATTTAAAGAGATGAATGCCGGAAAATTCTTCAAATTCATTAATTTCCACTCATGTCTATATGTATCTCTATGAAAAGACGTGAAACCGTAAAAAACCCCTGCGATCTGTTACTTTGTTACTACATGGACGTGTTCAGCTATTATTACGAATTTATATTAACACCAGCGAGGTAAACCATCACACCGACAAATTTACAAGCAGCAATGAGTGAAAGAGAGAGAGAGAGAGGGAGAGAAAGAGAGAGACAGTGAGAGATCTAAACCGTGTATATCGTTGCGGTTGTACGTGTGGTGCAAACTGGCGTATTTCAATTAAGGAATAACATATAATATACATACACAGTCTCGTCGTTAACGCGAGAGGAGAATGAAAGAGCGAGCGGGAACGAGAGAAAGGGAGAGAATGAGAGAGAGAGAGAGAGAGAGAGAGAGAGAGAGAGAGAGAGAGAGAGAGAGAATGAACGAAGAGCAAATGCCACTCGAAACGTGCGACAAATTTGGTCGTACATGCTCACACAAGGGGCTTGATACCAACGATATAAGCACACAATGCGAAGCTTTGGTACGTTCTCCTTGGCTAAACGCGTGTCTTCGTTACACCCGAGTTTGCATGTTTCACGCCGGCAAGAGATAATTTATGACTTTGCAACGCGCGCCATCTCGCAATTACGAGCGCAAACTTTTCGTGCGCCCTGGATGTCGTATCGTAAAATTTTTTTTGGATGAATTAAACTTTGTCGGACAGAATGATGGATGAAAATCAACGATGTTGACTAAACAACTTACAATTCGTAACGAATTTTGAAAATGTTCGATTAATGAAAAATCGTGAAAATCATTTTTCCCTTATTCGTTGCACCGTGCGGATTATAAATTCGGAAAGAATTTAATGTTCTCCCGACGATTATGAACGAAATAAAAAAGTTTTTACGAGACATTTTAACTACGAATAAAAAATGATTTCGATCGAGCTGGCGCACATGGGGAATAAAAATAAGAGCCACTAAAGTCGAGGGGGGCGCTTTAATTCCTCAAAGCATACCAACAACCTACTTTTATGAGACGACACTCAAACATTCACTCGTAAAAAATTGCGATTTAAAAAAATATTATTGTCCCATTTTGAATAACATTCCTAGATAACTAATCGAATTTAATATCATCAACAAAAAATGAGACAGATTATTTTGAAAAAATGGTAAACAAAAATTTACCAACGGGACAGCGAGAACGAGCCAACGATTCGTTATGCACGGTGGTACGAGTTCGCGTAGTCGGCCTTTGGCCACAGTGGAATATGGCTAAACGTCATTTCAAGGATGATATGTTGGATCGGGACGAAAGAGGCACGGAGCCGTTACATCGGGAAACAGCACCCTCGGGAACTCCTTAGTAATATCAGCTAGCTCGAGAATCCTCACCGACACACATACCACAAACACACACATTTATTTATAAGGTAGCGATATATATATATATATATATTGCTACCAAATTCCGAATCTATTTTCAACTCATTGCCTCCGTATCTCGAGAATCAATGAGCCGGAAGCTGCATTGAAGCTTTTCGCTCGAGTCATTCGCGATCGAACGTCTTTACCTTCCTGCGTTACGCCGAAAAATATTCCACTATATTAAGTACTTCCAACACGATATAACCGAATTTTGTAGCCTTTATTACCAAATTTTGTTAATTGAAAAATTATTCGCATGATTTTTTTGTAATTGTGATTTTCTGAATATTTTCGTTCGATTCTCGATTCACAAATATTCATTTGCGAAATATAAGAAGAAGAGTCGAGAATAATCATTTTTGTTCACAGTTCCTAAAAACAGATTTTTTTCGGTGGATTTGAAGAAATGAAATTTTGTGTTTTTTGTTATCAGGCATAATGCAACAGGACAACGCGGAGCAGGTCATACTGGATCCGAAGTTGATAGCGAAACACTACCTCAGGACTTGGTTCTTTCTTGACCTCATATCCTCCATACCGCTAGATTACATTTTCCTCATATTTAATCAAGTAAGTCGGGAAGGGAGTTTTTGTCATTTTCCTCTATATATATTCGCCCGAATGAATTTTATTTGTCTAATTTTCTCACTTTTCTCATCGTGCTTTAATTTTTTACATTTTTGCTTTTCTTAAACATTTTTTGAACTTAAAAACTTCAATATCGACTTGTCTCTAATTTTCTAATTTTTCAAAAATCTTCATTCCAATTCCATCAAAATGCAAAGCAAAGATAACAAGTTGATTAAATTAATTGGAAAACTATTTGCATTTTTATTAATATTATTTTTGAAAACCAATTAACTTTTTTCCTCAGCTTGCATACATTATTTTCTAATTATTTGATTTTATTTTAGTTATCTTTCTCGTGTTAAGAGAATAAAATAAAAACTTTGGGTTCATTAGTTTCAGGACTTCAGCGACTCTTTCCAGATCCTGCACGCCGGTCGTGCGCTAAGGATTCTCAGGCTCGCTAAGCTACTGTCACTCGTAAGGCTGCTACGACTCTCGAGACTGGTGCGATACGTATCGCAATGGGAAGAGGTCTATGTGAGTGTCAAATTTATTCTTTTCGAGACTCTATTTCGAACTATTTATATATGTATAATTTTTTTTCTTTTTTTTTTTTAACGATATCGATCCTTTTCTTCAATATTTTATACTATATCCCCATGAACATATACAGTCAGCCACATGATGACAAAAAATAATGGTCTATGGACACACAATAATTCTTATGGTAAAGAAAAAAAAAAGAAAAATTAATCAGTTATCGTGATTTTTTGCGATACGATCGTACGACAACACAACAATATAAAATCTTCGATAATGTTTCTTTCCTTTTTCGATCATAATAAACCGCGACTATCGATTCACAGAAAAATAATACTTTTATAATTTTTTTGGTTTTTTGGTATTTTTTTTCTTTTTTTCTTCGAAAAACTAGAAAAAAGTTACACACATGTGTTCGAAAAACGCGTAAATTCTTTCGTTCAGGTTTGAATTGCGATGTAATGTTTAGGCGAATTGCCTAGGTGCCAGTCGTAGAAAAGAATGAGCTACAAAGTTATTCTAGAATTTCGGAAATTTGGCTTCTCTTCGATTTCGGGAGAAAAAAAAAGTATTTTAGGGGATGAGAACGGAAAAAAGGCTCGAATTGTCTGGACAGTTAATACGAATTGCATAGCTTAGCTCGCTTTGCCCTTACGTCGTAGAAGCAAAAAAAATTCCCAAAAAACAAAAGTAAAAAAAAATTACGCACATAACGGACCAACGAATCAATCATGCAAACCGAAAATCGATCGAAAAACACTCGTTACTCGAGTCGAATATTTGCAAATGCTATCGTAAAATAAGACTTTTTTTCATTTCTTATATATATATATATATATATTTATTACGATTCGAAGGCCCTTCCCACTACACGACGCGTGATTTCCTTTCGTTCCATGTTTTCCACGATTTTGTTTTTCTTTCTCTTTTGTTGTGAGGGAAAAGCTCGCTCTCTCTCTCTCCCTCGCTCGAGTCAGGAATATGCCGTCAGCAAGTTCACGTGTGTACCACACGTGAGAAAGAAAAGTTGAAGAAAGCCGAGAATATCGAGAGAGAAGAAAATAAAAAGAATCGAAATAAATAAATACATAAATAAAAAGAGAATCGCAGAAAATGATTTTGCGGTGTTCGAGACGCACACACAATCACACACAAAAACACACGTACACACACTTTCAAATATATCGATACGATTTCTTTCTTATCTTCGTATGTTTCTTTTTTTTCAAACGCGAAACTCGAAAAGGGCGTGCGAATGGCAACGATAATGATGGTACGATATCGGATGCTCGCGGTCTCGAAAAATTTAACGGCTCGAAAAACTCGAGACGATCGATCAACGCTCTCGCGGCTGAGAGGTGATTAATGAGGATGACGAAAAGCACATAACGCGATGACTTTACGTTTTTTTTTTCTTTTTTCTCCATCTCCTCGCTCTTTCTCACCTTTTTGACACGAATACAAAACAAACGCGTGTCGCGTGCCTTTTTTGGTTACTTCTGTCTGATCGTTTTTCCCAAACACTCAAATTCTTTTTTTCAAAAACGCAGGTTTCCTCTTTTTTTGTTATTTAAATTGATGGATTATGAAGAAAAAAACCGGGTCGCGCGACAAAATTGTGAATCATCGTGAACAAGTTATCTATCAAAAACAAAACAAAAATCGTCAAAAAAAATGGCGGAAAAAATTAAAAAATTCAAGTTCTTTCGTTCGAAAATATTTCGTAAAAAACGAAAACAAGCAGGAAAGTTGACATAAATCTTGAAAAACGTCCCAAATCGATATATTTCACTTACTTAACAATTCTAAAACAACAAATTTACCGACCAAAATTCGAAGTTTTTCGTTGTCCACGAAAAAAGTAAATATTTCAGATTTACCGTAACAGTGGATAGTTCGTGGAGCACCACGAGCGGAGCTTACGCGTTGTATGGAAGCATCCTTCCTAGAATACGATGATACGACAAAAGCTTTTGCGGTTTGGATATAGAGAACGAGAGGGGATGGGGAACGGATGAGGAGAGCAAGGGGAGGGGGGCGGCAGGGCAGGGAGGGATGGGCTTTCACCGCGGAAGCCGCGCTTCGCACACATCGCATCGCTCCAAATGTTGAAGCGTTACATTGGATCTCTCTGTGTTGTGCTGGAAGCCGCGAACGCGACCGAGCTTACGTGCCCAGTTGGGTTTTAGCCATGTACACACACACGATACATATAAACGTACATACATACATACATGTATATATATATGAGCCCTATATACAGTATATACATAGTGAGTATATATATGTATGTAGTCCATCATAGAGAGCCCTTTTGCTCTTTACGGACACTGAGCACTTCTCAGCCGAGATATACAACGGGAAAATGTGGTGCGAAGCTACCACATTACGCCAACAGATGTTGGGTATTGACCAAAATACGTCCTGTATCATACACGCGAAATGTATCACGGTAATAGACTACGAACATCGTTCGAATGAAAAACGATTGAAAACCAGCTTTTTTCTTTTAAACTAGATTATTACAATTTTTTTGATTAAAAAATAACATTTTTAATGTTTTTTCGTAATTATTATTCGTGACGCTTATTTGGTTCGAAGAGAAATAGAGAATTTATACGATCTTTCTTTCGAAGCTGTACAAAAAATGGCCAAAAATAACGACAAAGGCATATTTTTTTAAATAAGGATAATTTTTGATCGAATTAAAAGTCAATTTTTCATTTTGAACGGTTTTAGAAAAGTCATTTCACGAGATAATGTGCCACTCGACGCGTAACGGCTCATACAGAAAAGAAAACCGAGATATTGGATCCATTCGTCTCGCAATATTTTCTTGCCGTTTCGTAATACGGACCATCGATCATCCTTATCGGTGTCATTGCGATTTCAGCAACTAAAGAGAAAAACAAAAAGTCCGCGCGTCCTTTTGGTTAATGTACCTCTCGTCAGGGGGATAATTACCAGGGTGACGGATGACGCGAAGACTCCACACAACATCACGTGGCCCCTCTTTTTTTGTTATAATACATATATATATATTTTTTTATTTCCACGTGATACCGAATACACGAAAGACCGAGGCACTCGTTAAGCTATATACATTTATAAATATATACATATATCGATATAAAATTATTTTTAGTTGGCAGTTTGACCCTGCAGTTGTCTCGCAGTACACGAGAAAGCATACATGTCTATATATCTATATATGATGTATATACGTCGTTATATATACACATATATATGGATATATATATTTATATATAAATGTACCCCCCACCACATACTATATCTATGTCGTTTGTTTTTCTCAAACTATTGTGCGTTCGTTCATACTTTAATTACAATCAAAAGCTGCACTTATATCACCACACTATTTTTACTACTTACTATTTACTACGTATTTATTGTCCACGTGTGTCGAACACGTATACGTCCGAGCACTGTCAATCATGTCCGTTTGCCTATAATGTCGTCATTATTATTATTATCATGATTTATATGATTATTATTATTATTGTTATTTATTATTATTATTGTTATTATTGTTATTATTATTATTAGATTGTGTATCACCACCGCTGCTGTCGCAACGTCCGCACCTGAGTTTCTCCCTTCAACCACTAAAAAAAACCATCCACCTAATTCCGAATCTCCACTCCCAGTGAAATTTCCTCGGAATAAGTAAACAACGATTAATCAAGCCGTGTGACCAGCTCAAAAGGGTACACACGGTCGATGAAAATAGAGAAAAAAAATGAATTTTCAAATCTAGCTGAAAAAAAAAAGAAAATTTTTTAAATGAAAAAGAAAAGAAATTTAAAAAATGATAAACACAAGTAAAATGATCAAGAATAGATTGTAATGGATTGCATTGTGGGCATTGCGAACACGTTTCGAATGGGTTTGCAGATCCCCCTTTATCAACAGCCGGAGAGGCACTACGAGCGACGGGCTACACCGCCCCAACCAGACCGAACGAGCAAGGTGTGCCTGCCTAGTAACCCTCGAAAAATCAAGGCCAATTGCCCTTTCTTGATTAAAGCGTTCGTTAACTTAAAATTAATGTTCTCTACGTTTTACGCTAGATATCATTATTTATTGTGGAAACGTGTAATATCGTCTATTTTTTTTCTCTTGAGAGTTAATTGTTATGATTTTCGTTTTTTTTCTTTTTTTTCGTACGTATATATTTAAAAATGTTGAGATAATGAAAATTTAAGTTTCTTTCTTTTTGGTTTTAAGTTAGAAAAGTTGCATAGAACTCGATCGTCGGAGTCTGAGCAAGGAGACGATCGTACCAGAGTCTATAGTCTCCCCGCTACTCCACTGGCGAGTCACGATCAAGAGAGAATCGTTTTTTTTTCAAAATTATAACTTTTTTGTCTCGTTTTTCTTTCTCAAAAATTGGCTTCTGATCAATACTTTGTATGCTCGTTTCGAATCGATGACGATTAAAACATCGCCTTCGTATTTCGCATTATTCCATAACAGTTTTTTAATTTCCACGTCTTTATTTTGAAAAAAAAGAAGATCGTTAAGCTTGACCGGTAAAACAGCCGCGAGCTCTTGATCGTTTCTACCTGTGGAAAACCCCGTAGTCGAGGTCATTATTGCTAGAGTGTGCACCGTGCATCGTGGAAAGAGAGAAAAGAAAAACAAACAACGAAAACAACAGAAAAACTGAAACAACGAAGAACCCGAAACAAGTAACGATCTTTTTTTGTTTTTTGTTCACTGAACACGCGCTGCGCACTCGGTAGTTCGCATCCTTGCAAATGCCCTTGCGGAACGATTTGTTACTGACATGTTACCGTCATTATGATTAATTAATTGTTCGTATTCGTCGGGTTTTCGTTTGTTTGTTCGTTTGTTTGAAAGATGCGTCGAACGGTGTAGGTTTTTTGGTTTTTATTTTTTTTCGATTTTAATTATTAATGAGACCTCTCACATTATGTCGTATAGAATATTTTGGATCGTGCGATCCCTTCGTGTCGAATAATAGCAATAAAAATTTCATAATTCAAAAATTAAGAAAAATAACACAAAAATGTTCCTGAAATTCTCAGTGCAAACTGGCGAATAATTTGTTCGACACGAAAGGCATTGCAAGCAAGACAGAGGATTGGTTTTTGAGTCCGATCGTAGGTCTGCCTGTTGAGTGTTAGGTGTACAAAGGTTTTGTTTGCCCGAATTTTGTTGGCAATGTGCCCGTGATCGGTATTATGTGTGTTTTCCCCAAAAAATGTTTATCCCAAAATCGTTTTTTTGTTCAAAAGTAAAATTTTTGTTTATTTTTTTGATTTTTGTTTTTAACCACGCGTCCTCTCATTTAACCAACCCCAAATCCATCATTGTTCTTACCCCCCCCCCCCTACCCGCTAAAAATACTTGTTTTCATGCTCAATCTCACCCTTTCATTAACTTCTGCTTGATGCCACGTGTCATTTGGATCTGCTAATTCTTCTTCTCATTTAAAAACCGTAAATTTTTCGGACCAAATATGATTTTTGGTTGCTAATAATATTTTTTTCGCTCGCACCATCAAAATCGCACAACGGAAAGGCCGGAGTTGAGAATTCCGGTTAAAAGAGCGTCAGCTTCTTTCCACGTGTCTTTTTTCGTTTCGTTTAGCATAAATAACAAGAAAAACGACAATATTATAGTTTAAGCACGCTGCGCACTTACCATTTCGATTTATTTCTGTATTTTTCTCTCTCTGTCTCTCTCTTCACCTGTCTTCATCTCCTTCCTCTTTCGCTGAATCTGCAAATAAACGATATACAATTTATTATTATTATTATTATTATTATTATTTAACATACAAATATTGTCGTCATCATTCAGCTTCGTTCAACGACGCGAAGATGAAACTCGAGTTGAAATGAAAAAAATTAATGAAAAAACCCAAAAAAACACTAAAAAAAACAAAAAAAGGTAAAAATCGGCCGACGCTTGCGTTTTCCAAGTGATCGATGTATCAATTACGCATCGGGGGCTTTATCTCCGCGAAGCAAGAGACCATGTGTACATATGCACGCGCGCGGTCACGTACATGACGCGCATAAATGATCGTTAATTACACGCATTAGAACGTGATATATATATATAATCAAGTATGCGAGTGCATTTGTGCGTGTGCGTGTGGGCTGTTCGGGTGTTTGCTGTTTAACTCACACGGATCATATCTTCATGATCGGGAGCGATTTAATAAAGGAAAAAATAAATTAAAAAACAGCTCAAGGAGGCGAAAAAAATTAATGAGGATTTTTAGAGCTCGCGAGAGACCGTGACTAATCGTCGTCGAGCTTATGAATCACACGCAACGTGACACGCCAACGCATTTTTTTTCATTCTTCCTACTATGACCGTTTTGACGCGAAAAAACGATCGTTTAACCAAACACACGCTCGCAATTTATTCACATACCATGTATATATGTAGGTATGTCCAATGGCTTTAAAAAACGCGTTCGCGCATAATAGTAACGAATCGCAACGATATTTTCGAATATTGATTATCGATATAAATGTAAAAAATGGCTTTCCGCTCACTGACGCGTAATTTACGACTTTTTTGTCGCAAAAGGTTTTAGATGGAAACTTTTTTTAAAAACATAAACAATACAACTCTTTTTTTGTCTTTAGCATTATTTTTGTATCGAAACGAATCGTCGCGAAACCTAATTTGATTCTTTCCAAAATCGAGAAAAAGTCTTTTGACAATTTTTAAAATCTTTTTTTGATCAAATTTCTCACATTTTTATCGAAAGTTTACTCTTAATTCACAATTTATTTGAAAATTCATGTGCGAGATGTTTCTTTTGTCAAAACAACGCGTCGCTTATCGTTTTCGAAAAAAAGAACGTAAGATTGGCTTTTTAAATAGAATTTTCGACCATCGGAGAATCGAAAAATATTGTTTCGAGCTAAGCCGCGAGTTAAAAAAGAAATATATCGTAGTTTTCTCGGGTCACGGGGTTTGGTCATCGAAAAGACAATTTGTCGCACGAGTACTCGATCCGAAGTCAATCCTATCTTTGGAGAAATCCATGCGAACCAATAAATATTGATACGAACTCGTTCGAGTGCGTGCGGCACGTTTTTGCTTCGTCGAGAATGGCCCGAGTCTAAACACCCATTAGCGCGCTCGAACGCGAGCTGGGTAAACTTAATCTGCGGTCTCTGCCAGGCAAAATATCGACTATAAAACGAAAAAAAACAACAGCAACAACAAGAAACAACACAATCGAAAGAACGATTGATAAAAAGTGGGTTTTCAAACAACTGAAAATTGCATCAAGATTGTACAATTTTATTTCACTTCTCAATAAAAATTTATTTCTTTAAATTGAATTTTGAAAATAAAACAACGAACAAAAAACAAAAATATGAAAACAAAAAATCGAGATCAAATTCGGAACGATAATTTTCATTTAGAAATTTGCGTAAAAACATGTATGTTTTTGTTTGTATTTTTTTCAAACGACATTACGAAACATGATTTTTTTTAACGATACATGTACCCAAGTTATGCATGATATATATTGATTATTGATCGATGTCGAGTGATACGTATTATACTGTTACATTACTAAACGTGTTTACATTTTATCTAGACATTTGTATCTAATATATAATATGTGTATAACATATATACATGTATATTACTACTACTAATATAACTATATATATATATATATAAATATACGCGGATACGACGGAATTCGTTGACTCTCGCTCTCGGTCACGATTACCAATGGGAATCGCTGTTAACGAGACTGATCGTCGAACATTTGTACCAATGTAGACAGGAGAGAGCCTTCGTGTGCATATTGTTGCGACAACTGCGAGACTCTCCGAAAACATAAATCGTGACTAATGACCAATTGGCGACACGCAACAATTCCCCATTAAATGCTATTTATCGCGTCGTTCCTTCTGATTATACACGAAATCATGACCGTGCGAATAATTCGAGCTAGGATGAGTTTCGATAATTGCAGATTCGTAAAAAACTTATGAACGATAAATAAAATTGAAAAAAAATCAAGGTCATCATATAAACAATGAAAAACGTTTTACGTCGACGAAATAAATTTATACGAGAATTTTGTCGATATATGAAGTTTTGGTTTTATGTTCAGATGTTTAATCACATTTCGATAGATTTGATTTGCCGCAAAATTCTGGTCAATTTTTGTTTATCTCCATTTTTGTTCGAGAAAAAAACAAGGGCTTTTTAAAAAATTTGTTTGGTAGATTAGACAATAATCGATGTTTAGACATTTCGAGTATTGGAATTTGTAATTAGTTAACATTGCCTAGATAGACGATAATATTTCGTGCAGGTGCTTTCGTTACAAGAGGTACGTAAAATCGTCGAGAGAGACTGGAATTTTGCGGAAAATCGTGAAAATGCGATACGTTGAAAATTGAGAGAAAATTTAATGTGCCGATCGTTAATCCGGTTAATTAATGGATAAATGAAGGTGTAGAGATCGAATCAACGACGAGGACGAACGAATCGCGAATGAGATATTAACAATTTTTTTTTCAATTTTACGCGCGCATACTTCATCAAATACTTTCGTTTCCGTATCCACTCGTTCATTTGGTTTCATTTCTCGAATTCTATTTCCCGAATTAATTTTTTTTATCTCTTTCTCGCGCACGTTGTCGCAGCGAATTTTCGGTACATACGTCCCGGAGGAGACCGGATACCGCATTGAATCATACGGGTTAATCAATACTTGGTCGTTGCAGCTTGTCGGAATGAGCCAATAAATATTGAGCATTCAATCACTCCGACCTGCTTTTCGAACATGGTCTCACTCGCACAAATACACACACACACACACACATGTATAGAAAGAACATTAATTTTCATTATGAGATTATTACACGCACCGTACATGCGTACATGACAAAATATACACGTATCGGTGCAACGATCCATTGACGCGATTAATAATTTTTGAGAATTAACAATTGTCCAAGCTTGAAATTAAAGCTCCGAGAGAGATATATTGTTTTTTGTCACCGCGCTAATTTTTTGTGGAACCATTTTCAACACAACACTTTAACGTTCTACCATTTTTTTCTTCTCCGTGCTTGCAGCTTTTATTTTTTTTTTGTTTAACGATCGTGTGAATAATCAAAACGAAAAATTGCGCTTGCCGCTTGAGCGATTGCTGTAACTAACCGAGCTTCACTTAACAATTTTTTATAAAAACGTGAGAATGGCTTATGATATTGATCGATTATTGTTTTTTTGTTTTTTTTTGACGAAATGCGAGCATCGTTTATTTGTGATACAGAAATTTATCCTGGCTTGCCGCACAGAACAGGGGTCCTAGGAACTGTTCGGAAATGTTGCCAAGTCGGCAGTTAAAAATATCAACATTTTGAGTTGTTGAGAGTTTGGGAGAAAACATAAATGGCGCGTTTTTAATATACTTTTAAAATTTCGAGAATTGTTCGCATTCGGTTGAGTACCAAAAAATATATATTTGTTTAAAAAGGAAGTTTAAGGTCGAGGTTTTTTTGTTTGATGATTATCTTTCTTTTTCTGTTGTTGCATTGATGATAAAAAAATTTACATATGGTAATTTTAGTGCACAAAAAAGTGTGGTAAGCTGGGGTCAAGGAGATCGTCTCGTTGCTCGACAGACTATTATAATTTATATGACTAATATTAAAAATATTACTAACATAAAAAATTTAATCGATATAGCTATAATGATTTATTATTTGAAGCCTTAAGACACCTCTGAGTTTTATAGAAACCAAAAAGAAAAAGAATATCTTGTATAATCAAAATAGTAACGAGACAACCTCCTCAGATGCTCTCACAATTACGAAAATATCACGGGTGTAAATTAATTTTCATTTTTTAATCACTTATATTATTTTCATTTCGTTCAATCCATTTTTCGTTCAAACTTCACAATCGGGCTCAAAATCGTCGCCGAATCGTGAAATGTCAGACGATCGCATATGAACAGAAACATTTCCGAGAAACAAAAACATTGTTTTTGTCAATGCAAAATCGCATTTAATCATTCTTCGCGGAATAATGGGGACAAACTTGATTACGCCCGATCTGAGTAACGATTTTTCTTACGCGTGAGAGTCTACGGCAGTTGAAAGCGAAAAAGAATGCAAAAATTGAAAATATAAACGAATGAAAGTATAGAAAGAGAGAATAATATTAGAGAGACGCAGTTGCGTAAAGGGAACCGTACAGGTGCTGGAAAGAGCCATAATTTTGTTCTGCTAAATGATTAGAAAACAAAAAAGGCTCAAAATTGGACTTTACTAACGATTCCTTACAAAATGTTTTTTTCCCCAAACTATCTTTCACTGATACAACTAATAATTCTATCACTCGGACTCTTCTACTCTAACTTGGCAAAAAAGAAGGACAAAAAACTAAAACTCTACTAAAAACCTAGTCTACGAAACTCCCTGACTCTATTTCACTCTTTTTCTCTCTTTCTCTCTGTCTCTCTCTTTCTCTCTCTCTCTCTCTCTCTCTCTCTCTCTCTCTGTCTAAACACATTTCTTTGTAACCTGTTTCCTTCTTACTATGTCTTGCTATGTCCCGGCTTTCTTTTGTTTCTAGATATTGCAGAACCTACAAAAAAAACGCACTGAGCGGAGGGGGCGCCTAAGCTCTGACAATATGAATAAAAAGAAGTCCGGTTTCAGCAAAAGCGACCTTATTTTTAAGGTAACCCGCCCTAAACGAACGCGCAAGCTCTCGTATCCCACTCGTTGCAGTACATGGCGATGGGGGTCTACCTAATTACGATCATCTTTTTTCGCCCGCGATTTTGTTTTCGGCCGAATAATACAAAAAATTGATGAAAAGTGCATTTTTTTACGAAACTTTCGTATATTTCTGCTATTTTCTTTTTTTAATGGATTACGGCAAGCATTCTTCATTGTAATACACATTTAGATCATTTTTCCTTCGTCTCGGAAACTCGTGAAAAAACACTTTTGATCAATTTTTTCGTAAATTTTTGACGAAAAAAGAAAATTTCGTTGATGGTAGACAGGGGAAAGAGCTGCACGCTGTGATTGGCTCGTTGGTTTCTAATTACAAACATTCGCTTTCTCCTTTCGTCGCATTAAATATATATCACATATATATTGATTATTTATATATTACATATATATATATAAACCCGCAGCAGCGCGTAGGCTATGCTTAAGTCGTTGAAACACTAATTGTCGTCAAATGTGCCTAGCGATGAGAAGTGCCCCCGAGAAAAACCCAAAAATTCATCGAAAATCTAAATTGACGCCAATTAGAAAATTCCGCCATTCTAAAAACATCTTCAACCTCTCATAACCCTAAAAAAACCTTCGCTAGCGGTCCAAAATTTTTTTATTTAAAAAACAAAGCAGAAACTTTTTATCGCTAGGCGGTGCACCCTTGATTTTGCGCACGTGAGTGGGCGTCCCTTCTCTGTCGCTTTGTCGTTAATCGCACAATTTGCAAAAATAAAAATAAAAAATAAAGGAAGAAGAGATTAGTGCCGTCGTCGTTTTCGTCATACAGTAGATATAAAAAAGGTATCACAAGCCATGTGACGACTGAGCTCGCAGTACCACAAGTATCATATCGTAAAACCGTAGCTATATATCCTCCATATATAAATATGTAAACTATATACGTGAACGAAGAACGGTAGTTGCAAAAAAGGAAAAATAGTTGCGAGAGATGCACCGACGAGAGGGTATTAGCTTAAAAACCTAACGTCAGGCCTCTGAAATACTCTGCTACTGTTGACTATGGAGAAGAAAAAGAAAAACGTCCTCATTCGAACAAAATTCGTAGTTTCGTTTGAGGATATAGTCTCTCTATGCTTTGCTTTGAACTGGCTGCCTGTGTGTGCGTGCATATATGCATCAAGCTTTTTTTGCTCGTACTCGCCTGGCTTTTTGACGTTATGTATAAACTTACAAAAAGAAAAAAACCAAAAAAATGCGGTTTTTGATTATATCTCTCCATTGTTTCTTACAAAAAAAAAGAGAAAGAATATTCCGTCGACAAGAAGTGTGTGCGTATGCGTGCGTGTGTCTCGCTGTATCTATCACACACTGAACATTTTCGTAACCTCTCTCGCTCGCTCTCTCTCTCTCTCTCTCTCTCTCTATCTATCTCTCTCTCTTCCTCTCTCTCTCTCTCTCTCTCTTCTCATATTTCGAAATTCTCGTTGCCTTCCATACTTGATCCGTTTTTACCGCCGTTCTCAAAACTATACATGCGTTTCCTCCCTCGAAACTTTCATCGTCGTCATTATGATCATCATTATTACTGATTGATTGTAAAAAAGAGAATACACAAATGAAAATGAAAATGATAATCATGAGAAATATTTTTATTTTTTATTTGGACTCGTACTGACTTGTGGACTGTCTCTTAGAGAAGATGAAACACGAGATATTAAGTGTTATATTACCATATTATTATACATAATATATTGTCCTTTGAATTGAGACCCATTATTAGTTAAATATTACATGTGATGCAACTCGATACATATATATATATATATATACGTATTAATTATGTATAACATGATAAGTAATGCATACATACGTGTACCCGTGTATGTATGTACCCTTGTGTGTTTTAAATAACCATAAATAAAAAAATGTATATCTACATACATATATTTATAAATATATGATAATCAGGTAACGTATCGAAATGTTTGTTGAATTAGATCGACTGCGATCATTCTCGTATTTTTCACCCGCCCCGAAAACCCCAAGATCGTTTTAACACGATAAAAAATCCTCTCAGTCGGTAATAAAAATTGTAAATCATTTTACTCAAAAGTCCATCGAGATTTTGAAAAAAAAACAAAGTTAGACAATATTCGTTCGTTATATGAGAATTGTGTCCGAGGTTTTCTTTTTACCGAAGCCTCGATGTACCTGTGAAAAAAATTATTTACAGTTTTATGTTACCGACCGGGAGATTTTCTCGCGCATTTGCGAACATTTTATGTTTTGAACGTAAACCCGTAGCCACAATAGACTCACCAGTATTATGATTGTTGTTCATCATCCATCGTATAATTGGAACGATCGATGTGTACACGGATCATCCCACACGTTACCGGGTCATACCTCGTTTATTGGAGGAACTTTTGTCATTGTCACGTGACGCGCGAGTGATCTTTACACTCAACTCGCTCGATCACCGAACCGAGGCGAATGACGAAAGTTCAAACCCCGACCTTCTAAATTCGCTGACTCGACCGACTAGAAAAAAAAGAAAATACTAAAACTTACAAAATTGCGTAAAAATATTTCAAACTCCCAGAATTTTTGGAAATTTATCGAGAAAATATTGCTGGCTAGAATTTTAAATGTAAGCTTGTTACTTTTTTTAGGGACGATTGTGGGTGGTTGAGTAAAAAAGACATTGACAAATTTAGATTTTCCCATTAAAGTCTCAGAGTACTCAGTCGACAAAAATGAAATTCCATCACCTAGTAATCATTGCTTTGTTAGATAAACTCTTCAATATGGACCCCTTAACCCTGGCCCCCAAATCGCTCTCGTGACACGGTAAAAAATTGTCTTGTTCTCTGTATTTAAATCGTTAACGATGTAATTGAAAGTTGATAAATTCAAATAACAATGTTTAAAAATAAACGTAACTGTCGCATGAGCGATCTGAGGAAATCCCGTAAAAATCATCGCAATATTTCCGTATAATTGTGTTAAAGCATCATAGCCGTATTAAAACCTTAATTGCGACGTTTTATGGTTTTTATTTAATATTTAAACAAAAAATATATATTTGGGTTATTGTTGTTGTTTTTTTTATTTGTAACGAGTAAATTATTGTTATTATCGTCATTATCGATTAACCGAAGTATTTCGCAAAGTTGCATGCCTGAATTTGTGTTTTGGAGCAACAGCGAAGAAAACATTAAAAACGTTGGGAAAAATTTTTTTTTTAGCTAACCCCTGGGTGGATTTTCGGCCGGCACGACAGTGTATAGTTCAGCACAGTTTTTGTTCTCGAGCGCCCTTTAGAGGGTTAGATAAAATATATGTTACGAAAACACGAATTATTTTTTACCGATACGTAGCTGGAAGTTTTTTGTCGGCCGGAAGTCGTAAGAGATTTCGATATTGTTTTGCCTCGATTGTCGCTTATTTTGTGTTTTATATATTTTTTATTCGTTCGTTAAATGCTTAGTTTATCCAGATAATGCGAACGTGGCGAGTAGACAAAAAAAAGGTGGGTGCCCTCGGGCAACCCTCTTTGCAACTCATATTATTTGGTCGTTTTGAATTTTACGTTGCTCGACGATTCGCTTATTCGCTGTATACAAACGCAAAAAAACGAGGCTTCGTGCGACGATATCCTTCGAGAAGGACACAAGGATACTCGCGCTCGAAGCTTCAAAAATTCCCATGACCCAACGGAAAACGAGGATTAAACGAAAAAGTCAATTCGGGATGAAAATCCTCGATTTGGCCGATGTTACCCAACATCGATTAAAACAACTTGTTTCGTTGTTGGCAGTTCCTGAATATGGCGTCGGTGTTCATGCGAATCTTTAATCTGATCTGCATGATGCTACTGATCGGTCACTGGAGCGGTTGTCTTCAGTTTCTCGTACCGATGCTACAAGGATTCCCGAGCAATTCCTGGGTCGCTATTAACGAGTTGCAGGTCAGTCGATTTATTTAAGAATCAAAAAGCAAATCAATTCCAGCAAATTGGATAAATTTGGAAATTTCATGATCTCAAATTTTGATTTATTCTATTGAAATTTCTTAAAATTCGTTTTTTCAAGTTTAGAATTAAATTAGACATTCATTTAATGAACATCTATCCACATATATCATTTACATATATTCATATTTTTAATTAAAAGACAAATTACGACCGCGACCTGTAAGGTATCATCCCCAGTTTTTAAATGTTATATTTCTCAATTTCAGGACTCGTTTTGGCTCGAGCAATACTCGTGGGCGCTCTTCAAAGCAATGTCGCACATGCTCTGCATCGGTTACGGAAGGTTTCCACCTCAGTCATTGACCGACATGTGGCTTACGATGCTCAGCATGATCAGCGGGGCAACCTGTTACGCTCTATTTCTCGGTCACGCGACCAATTTGATACAGTCGCTCGACTCGTCGAGACGGCAGTATCGGGAGAAGGTAACATTTTTTGCGACTCACGAGAAGTCATCGATAAATCTCAATGGAATGAGATTGAACAGCACGATATTTTTATGGATCGATAATCGATCGAAAATGGAAGTCTCGAACCGATCATTTGGCCATTTCGGACTTTTGATGATAATAGTTGATCTACCGAATAATTATTGAATCGATTAGAAAGATAAATTTAGAATAGCGTAAACAATTAGAAAAAAAAACGAATGAAAAGGATAGTTTCAGAAATAGTGGACATGGCAGTACGTTAATGAGAAATGTGTTGTTCTGAAAAGGTGAAACAAGTGGAGGAGTACATGGCCTATCGAAAATTACCAAGAGAGATGCGACAGAGGATCACCGAGTACTTTGAGCATCGTTACCAGGGAAAATTCTTCGACGAGGAGCTCATCCTCGGCGAACTTTCGGAGAAACTCAGAGAGGTACGGATTCGCATCCGATTGTAGAGATAAAAATCGACTCTCGGTCACGTTCGTGAAAAACAGAAAAAAAGAAAGAAAAAAGAAACATAATTGTCATATTCATTGTACATCAGATGTACAATTCGTTGCACGAGACGCGAGTTAACCTCGAGCGAGATGCGTTCGTTGACGAGGTCATAGGAAATACATTTTAATCACGCTCTTGATCCTCTCTGTCCGCGATCTAGGACGTGATAAATTACAACTGCAGATCACTCGTGGCTTCGGTGCCGTTCTTCGCAAATGCCGACTCCAACTTTGTCTCAGACGTCGTCACGAAATTACGATACGAAGTCTTCCAGCCAGGTAATGCGAGCGCGAATCGATCGATATCGTTGCTTTTAGGACTAATTGTGCTCTTGTTTATAAACGATTTCGTTGGGTAAGTAAAGTTATCGAGTGTGCAATACCAGTTGGGCTAGCTAATGAAGCTACGCTATTTGGAGAACGAGGGTAATTATTGGGTGGCGCTGTCGTCGAAGTTGTAATGGCCGTTCAGAGATTTGGGGTTCGGAGGTTAGGTTTACCAACGAGCACGATAAACGCTCGAAAAGTTTCGAAATCGTGCCAATCTGTCGATGCCATTCTACTCTATTGAACGCAATCGTCAAATTTTTTGAAAACCGCATCATTTTTTTGTAATTTGTCTCAAATTTCTCGAGGTGGGAGCTCCCCTGAACGACCATTTTGTGAATTTCACGCCTGGACATAAGATGGCGCATTCTCGACCCAGCAATGCTCTTTTTTCACCTGGAACAATATTTTTTCATTCTCGATGTTGATCGACGACCGAACTAACGTGAATTCTTTTCGCAGGTGACATAATCATCAAAGAGGGCACGATCGGCTCGAAGATGTATTTCATACAGGAGGGCATTGTTGATATCGTGATGGCGAACGGAGAGGTCGCGACGTCATTGTCGGATGGATCGTACTTCGGTGAGATCTGTCTCTTGACGAATGCGCGACGCGTCGCGTCCGTCAGAGCGGAAACTTACTGCAACCTGTTCAGCCTCTCGGTGGATCATTTTAATGCGGTCCTCGATCAGTATCCGCTCATGCGCCGTACCATGGAGAGCGTTGCCGCCGAGAGGTATAAGCTTTGGTTAGGTTTGTTCTATCGAGTTGGTGTGCTAATAGATGTCGAATCATCAAAACCCTGTCCCCGTCATATACTGAATACGAAAAAAAAGAAAACAAATCAATACACAGAAAAACAAACAAAATATTTCTTCTGTTTCGTTCGTACATACACGTGTACGTACGTACTCGTCCGAGGGCTGTGGTCTTATATGTATTTACACAAAGATATATATATATATACACATATTTGATAATTTTTTATCTTTGACGTAGCCAACTTGTCTGCTTGCTTAAAAAATCGCTCGGCTCGATCGCTCGTCGTGACGTTTTTCTTTTCTTTTTCGAAAGAAATGAAAAACTCGCGACTATTTCAGCTTGCCGCAGAACCGGGGAAATTAACGGTGGCGAAGTCCATTTCCGACTCTAACGTTCATTCTGCTGTTTATTACTAATTTACTAAAAAGGACTTTGTGAACCAGAATTGCTTGGGGAGGGCAGACGAGTAATTGAGAATGAGAGAAGCATTTCTTACTTATCGTGAGCTCGCAAGGCTTAAGGAGACTCGATACCTAATCTTATCAATTTTTAGAATGATTTTTGACGCTCGCGAGGGAAAAATTTACAAAAATTTGGTCAATCTTTTGACGTTTGAAACAAAAATAAATGGTTATCAATCCTCCTTAACGATTTTTTAAACATTCTCTTGGTGTACCGCTAGCAAGCATGCGTGCAGAATCACGCTGAGCGCAAAGCTTTTGCCACTGCTCCAGCGTATACATAATTAATATAGACAGCGATGGTCAACGCTCGATCGATTTATCACAAAAAATCGTAAATTGTAATTTTATTCTGCAATTATTATTAACGATTATTTCATTGGAACGAATATTCGAACGATTGACTCCATCGCTGTTCATAGAGCGAGCTGTTACTATAATTACGTTTTTTCTAACTATAATAAAATAATTATTATACAATTTTACTAATATAAATATTAAGTAAAATAATTAAATTTATAATCATTATCTCTCTCTTTCTGTCTCTCTGTCTCTCTATTTCTCTATCTCGCTCTCTCTGAAACTGGTCAGTTAGTTTCCCTTGAATGAGAACGACACGTTTCTATCTAATGTTGTTTTACTTAAAAAAAAGAAACTAAAATACTAAAAAAAATGTGTCGTACTCATTTACGTCTGATCATGCGTAAATAATCTATTTTGTAATAATACGATCTTTTGGTTTATTATTATTTTGTTCGATCCACCGGTCCGTCATTAACGAAACTCTTGGCGGCACAAGATTCATGAAATTGTTCAATGACAACGAAAACACGTTTTACCTAAATACTTGATAAATGTGACGAGATCGGTCGGTGCCACGAGGAGTTTCAGGGTCAATGCGTGAATAATCGTTGATTGTTCCCGGTGTGACATTCCCTACGCTTAATCGTGCTCGTTACCGCAGGTTGAACAAAATTGGCAAAAATCCAAATCTCGTTGCGCATCGAGAGGAGGATCTCGGAAGCGAATCGAAAACGATAAACGCTGTGGTCAATGCTCTTGCCGAGCAGGCGGCGCACGCGAGCGCCAGCGAGGAATCGGTAATTAAATTAAATAAAAAAGATGAAAAATTAAGCTAACACGACCATCGAAAAAAGATTCAAACTCGAAATAAAATATGGTGATTTTTGAAAAAAAAATCTGCCTGTTCGATGTTTCAATGACTTCGTAGCGAGTCGAAAAACTTCTTTTACTATGAATTTCGCTTTTTCCTTTTTAATGGTCGTATTTTCTTAAAAATTGAAAAAAATATATGAAAAATCGATTTTTTTCGTAAAATTTCGCCGGTAGCATTTCTACCGGGGGAAGGACAAGCTAGACAATGTCGTTTAAAAAAAAGGTTGATCCATTGCAGGTGCACAGTATGGAACTGAGAGCTTTACCAACGGGTCTACTACCGAGGCCAAAATCGGAGAACAACTTTGCGAGCCAAGAACTCACGAGGGAAGGACGAAAGATCTTTCACAAGAGCGACACTTTTCACAAGGACTCGTATCAATGACGGCACTCGTCCTACTAGCACACGCAGAGATACTGAACGGGCTCCATTAATCACGCCTCTCGACCCTCGCTGGAACGTTAAGTTCGTCGACGCAACGACGACGACGACGATAACGACGGCGACGAAAACAACATCGGAAGGTCAAAAATCTCTCCAGCAAGAAGAAGGACGTCGTGCGAAGTACGAAGAACTGTAAAAAGAAAATTAACAAAAAATAAAACGAAAAAAAACGTCCCATGGCGGCCTGGACAACGCCAGCGTCGGAAAAACAAGGACGAAGGACGCGCCAAGGTCATCGTGACCTTCGTCCAGAAAATTCCGGACTTGGCGTCCGCACCAGGACGACCAGAAAAGAGAAAGAGAGAGAGAGAGAGAGGGTAGAGAGCGAGGAGCCCTTGTGTCTAGCGAGACGCGAAAAAAACCCAAAACTGTGCTAAAAACAAATCGCCAATAATGAAAATGGCGACAAAACAAACGCCAACTGTGAGGGAGATGGAAAATGAAAATGTGGAAAGTAAAATAGCCACAGGACGCGATCACTCACGGCGATGATTCTTGTCGAACCTCGCGAAATTAATCAACACTGCGACGAATGGAGAGGAGGAAGAAGGCCGACCGAAGATGGGCGAATTAAAACGTTAGCTCTTTGCGCTCTTCGAAATAGACGAAAAAATTAAACAATAAAAAAAATCGCAAATGCTCTCGAAAAACTTGGCGAAGCTTGGTCGACGGCGAACAAAAAAATGAATTGAAAACAAATGTAATAATGAAGGAATGAAGAAGAACAAAAAAAAACACTAAAAATAAAAATTAACTCTTAAGCTTAGCCTCGCGATTAACGGCCCTCCGTAGAACTATAAGTCGGTAAGCTCGCTGTGCTGAAAACAAAAACAGACACTAAAAGGAAAGAAATAAAAAAAATGAAAGAGAGAAACACAAACACACTCACACACACACACACACATACGTACACACAGGTTATACTTGAAAAGACACTTTCGAGACGTTGCAACGAGGCGGACGAAGAGCCCAAAGAGACTCGGAAACAGCGACCTGAAATAATTGTAAAAAAAAAACGTCTAACCGAATTCGCAAAAAAAAACCGAAACTACAAAAAAAAGAAACACAAATACTGACATCAGGCGTTTCCATCGAGAAAATTCGTGCTTCCTCGCGAATAGAAGAGTCAATAATGTTGTGAAGCTCACGAAACGAGATAACGGGGGAAGGGTAATGGCGAAGAGAACTATGTTAAAAAACACACACAATGTAACGAGAGAGAGCGAGAGAGAGAGAGAGAGAGAGAAAGAGAGAGAGAAAGTGAGAGAGAGAGAGATTTAGAACGCGATTATATAGAAATATTTCGGGCCCAAGGACCATGTTAAGTTGTTGAGAGTTCTATGGGCCTCCGAGGCGGAAGGATTCGGGGAAATATATAAATAGATAAATAGAACAAACAAACAAACAAAACAAAAAAGAAGAAGAAGTAAACAAAAAAAACGAAAAGCGCGTAAGACGAGGAGACATCTTTTTACGAGATTAACAAAAAAAAACAAAAAAAAAAAGAACAAAAAATAATAAACAAACAAACAACAAAACGCGATGTACTATAAAGAACTATAAATACTATATATATACATATGAATATACATATACATATATATATAATAAATTATTATTGTTATGATTATTATTGCAATGATTACTACCACTACCGCATTATTAGGCAGATTATAAATATATAAATAAATGAAGATGTGGCGGGTGGAGCCGGAGGATGAATGAACAAACAAAAACAAAAAAAAACAATGAGAACAATGTATAGATAGAGAGCGATACGAAGCGAGAGATTCGCGTGGAATAGTATCGCGGATATTTTAGTTGTTGACGAGACGCGAAAACGGCGAGAAAACGAGATGGGCGTGTGAGCCGTAAAAAAACAAGCCTGTTGCGAACGTAGATATTATATTTAAAAAAACAAAACAACAAAAAACAAAAAAAAGCAAGTGGAAAACGAGAAAAAAATTGAATTAAAATTGACGGGAAAATGAAAGAAATGAAGATGGCAAAAAACGAGGGAAAGAAAGAGAAACAAAAAAACGAGAGTGAGAGAGAGAGAAAATTCATAGCGCGCAATTTCGATTGTCCAAGAAAGGGGCTCGTTGAATATAAAATGATACACTTTCTCGCGTACCTAATAGAGCGTTTTTACTGATTTTCCTTTGATTTTAATCCCCGCGCGCGTTGGTTCAGTTCACGGTTGAGTCTCTCTCTCGTCTGTAACGCCTGGATTAAAAATATTGCGGTGATTTGAATGTAAAAATAAAAGCGTGCTGTCCAGGCAGAGAAAGGAAATGAGAGAGAAGACAGAGAGAGAGAGACAGAGTGAGAGGGGGGGCGAGATTTTTCGTTGTTAAAATTCTAGGGAAAAAGAAAATAAATAATATTGATAATTAGGACGAAATGAAATCGGCGTGAAAGAAATCGTGGCGATCGCGATTTTTTTCTCGCATAGAAATGCATGAAATACGTGCGCAATGGATGAAGGTGAAGAGGAAGAAGAAAAAAAAACGTAACGTGTACCTATACTCATATATGTACATATACACATACGTCTTCATAGAAAATAACATTTAAAAGAAATACATACACACACGTATACACACAGACACACAAAAAAACACACACACGCGCGCATAAACGAAAAAAATTACACATTTGAGAACAACAAAACGACAGACCACACACGACTAGGAACGAGACACGTATTTATAACAAAACAATAAAAATAACGAAATGGAAAAAAGTAAAAAAGCGCGTAAAAGCGTACACGCAAAGCCACAAAAAGAGATCGCAGAAAAGAAAAAAAACCTATATATATATATTTTCGTGAAGATAACGACGATAACAGAAAGAGAGAGAGAGAGAGATAGAGATGAATAGATATTTATAGTTTTTTGGTCGAGAGTTTGATTATATATTTTTGTGTTTTTTGGTCGAAGTCTGTTGTCATTTGTTCTTTTTTGTTTTCATATTGTCTTCGTTGTTTTTTTTAACTTCGTTTCCTTCGTCATCCTCGCGATGTACCTCGGAGACGTTGATTGGTCGATGGACGTGTGCTTCGATTTGTGGGGGGGGAAATGATACGAGGGGGGGGGGGGGGGAGATACGTTGAATATTGCCGGTCAATACTCGCTATCCGAATATTATTAAGGAACGATTTGCAAAAACGAAAAAGCAAACAACAAAAAAAATGAAAAAAAAGAAATGAAAATAAAAAAAAAACAACAACAACGTTAAAAATAAAGCGATATCGCGATTTCGCTGTAAACATGCTCTAACCGTTAGACGAAGTTGGGATACTAACTAGTGTTATTATACCGATACTGCTGACTCACGAGTGCTATGCGCGATAAGTAACAAAAACAACAACAAAAAACAAAAACAAACAAGGACAAACAATAAGAAAAGAGAAGAAATACACGAAAAACTATAAGAATAAAAAACAAAGAAATTAAATATGCGCATCGCGTAGGAAATTAATTGTATCGGGAAACCGAGAGTTGCGCGTGTTTCATGTGTGAGAGGAAATGGCAGATTTACGATTTTTGTTATTTTTTTTATCGTATTTCTGTTCGTACAATGGTGCGATTAAGAGTGAGAGACGGAAGTTCGAATGACGACGAAGAGAGAGAGAGAGAGAGAGAGAGAGATTATACTTTTTGTAAGCGTGTGATAAGAAAAACGAATGCCAAGGACAATGTGAAAAAACATTCTGAAAAACCGGAAATGGTAAATTAGAGGGGAAAAAACAGAGAAAATTGGCAACACGAGTGGGTTTGGAATTTTGTTCATGCGTGTTTTTCATTGTGTTTCGTAATGATAATCAACTAGACAATATCGATCGAAACTTGGAGGACGATCGTTGATTTTTGATTTTTTGTTTTCCTAATTTGTTTTTCGCTCCTTCGTTATCATCGAGCATATCAGAAATTATAATGTTAACGAAAAATTTATATACTCGATATGCTTAGGGATCGTAATCGTATCTCGTATTATTTCCGTTTCCGGTTTTACGGATCACGCGTGTAGAACGTAATTAGGGGGCAACAGAAAACAAAATGATAATTTAAAAGAAAAAAAACGTCTCGAGGACGCGATCCGCGAGATCGTATTTTTTTAATTTTTAGACCGTAGAGCGCTAAGCTTTATTAGTGATATACACCGGTTCACACGTTATCTCCGCATAATTTTTACACGGTGGATGAGAAACAACAACAAAAAACCAAGAGGCCTGATTCTCAAACTCGAAAGAAACTTTCGTTTCTTTCATTTGTTTTGCGTAATTTTTCGTTTTGATTTTGTCAAATTGTAAACGAAATTCGAATCGAATTGTGCGATTGTTTTTATTTCTGTTTTCTTTTATTTTTGGTAAACAACGGAGTCATGTCAATGTGCACCTGCTTCGAATTTGTAGATGAAAAAATGAAAAAAAAAGAAAAAAAATGAGAATTGTTAGATAAAAATGGAGAGTCGTTTTACCGTTGCTTTACTTCCTAGCATTACGAGCATGAGGCGCCAAAGAAAGAAAACAAGAAGAAGAAGAAGAAGAATAGAAAGAAAAAATAAGAAGAAAAAGAAACGAGTTGGCGACGTCGCTAAAATTAAACAATATGCACGTGGGCCCGAGTTCCACGAGGTGTTATCGTGCTGGCCGAGGAACACTATCGAGTACGATCGCACGAGCGAAAAATGTTTCCAGCGGGAGAAACAAATGAAAAAACAAAAAAAGAAGAAGGAAAGGAGAAAAAAATAACAACAAATTTCCATTGGTCTAATGTTACGTTTCGAGCTCTTTCGGCCAGAAAAATCTACCACTGGCACCCAATCACGTCCAGACAGACAGAAATGCACGTACACAAACACATAACATACACACACAGACACACACATACACACAAGCGCGACACCGTGTAAGAACTATTTTTATATTCTCTCGAGGAAAAACCGCGTAGTGAGCCTTGTATAAAAAACAAAACAAAACAAAACAAATAAACAAAAAGTTAAAAGGATCGATGAAAAAAACGAATGAACGAGTGGACAAAAACAAAAACAAACAATATCACCCCCCAAGCGTCAATTTTCTATACAAATACGCGCAAACGACCTCGAACTTAGATTATCGCTGCGAATAATCGCCATAATCCTTCGCAACGTTGTGTTCGAACAAATTTTATCGACGAAAACAAAAAAAAATCTTCCTCGTTTCGAATTTTTCACTCGTGTCGATTTTATTTTCGTGTCGAAGATATTTTATTCGATGAGGACGAGTCAAGTTCGACCGATAAAAACGGATTTTCACTCGTGACGATTATATCAGAAGATTTCGTAATTATTTTTTGTCTCGCCGACGCGTTTTTGGTTTTTTAAAATTTGATTTTTTCCGTCACAATTTTTCAGGAATAAATCGAACGACACGAATCACAAAATAAATATTCATTTACTGATGTACGTATCGTTTTTTTTATTTTTCTTATCTTTTCGTGACGCGCAAAAAAGAAAGAGGAAAAAACTGTTCACCATGATTTATCGCAGCACCATTATACATACGTATACACATATATGTGTATATACATGTATACTTGCCATAACGAATGCCTTAGCGAACGTAATTGTACATGGGAAGTGATCGAACGAGCGAAGGACGAGGTGCGCAAAAAAGATGGACAAAAAAAGTTATACATGTGTAAAAAAGAAAAAGAAAAAAAACACCCATATAAATGTTACCACGGGTGTTAGATAAAATTTAATGAGATCGAGAATCACGCATTCGTAACACGGAGTTTAAAAGAAAAGCCCAAAAATAACAAAAACAAAAATAAACAGCAAAATAAGAACAATAGCGTACGAAAAATTGCATAGATTGTAAATATAATTTTAAAACGAAAAAAAACCGGAATATATATAGATACAAACGTATATCTCGCGGTGCGTAATGTTAATCTTAATGAGTAATCTGAGAGACACGAAGTATAAAACAAATATAGGACTAATTATGAGGAAAAAAGCTGCAACGGGACAAGCGCGAGATTATTGCCGAGGTACGAATTTAGAGCGAATATACATTTTTAACCGTAAAACAAATTAAGATTCTATTCTATGACGGAACGCGAGATAAGAAGGGATTGAAGACGTAGGACACATGCACACAAACACAAATACACACGCATACGTGAAAACGAGGAAAAAAAAGAAAATGGTCGCAAATAATGTATCGTCGGTGGCAATACTCGACCTCGCCCGTCCACTTTAGTCACTAGATCACTTTGACCACCCCCTCCCCCGCCCCGACCCTGTCCCACCCCATATGCGTTATCAATTTCGAGAAATAAGAAAAAAAACGACGTAACGGTGAAAGAAAATACAGAAAAAAATAATTGCCAAACATGAAAAACTCGTAGACTTATTTAGAAAACAAACGAATAAAAAATCATGAAAATAAAATTAAAAAAGAAGATTGTTAAGGAAAACATATTTTATCGCGTGATCGGTACTTCGCGGTGTTGGGGGATGGGGAGGGGAGCACGAGTCGCGACTGTCTCGAAGCCCGAACAAAAATGTGCGACGCGAGAAATTCCGAAGGAGAAACCGAAAAAAAGCAAAAGAAGGAAAAAAAATCCGCGCCCCAAAGCGAAAAACCAATATGTACAGTCAATTTCGAAACATACCTTATGTAGCGATCGGCGTTAGGAATCTTCGGATATGGACGAAATGTAATTTTCTCGACTGATGCGAGACCGAGGCGAAAAAATTCGTACGTATGTCGAGAGAGCGCGGGAAGAAGCGGTCGATCGGGTTTGAAAAAATGAAAAAAAAAAAAAAAAAAAACGACAACAAAAAATGGCATAAAAACAAAAAAAAACAATTATAATCGCATATCAGATTCGTTGGAGATGTTCGTTGGATCTCGAGGCGAGCAAATTTATAAAAATCACCGATTAAATAGAAATTCGTCAATTTATTCAAAAAAAACACAAAAAACACAAAAAAATGTTTGTAAATTAAATATCAGACAAGCAAATAGCAATTTTCATCGATCCACTCTCGCAACCGACCGCTGGATCCTAAGCTCCCATGCACGATAAGTAAAGGGAAAAAAGCCCCGAATCAGCGAATAAAATAATGAGATAGCGAGAAAAGCTTCGAAAAAAAGAGCCCCGAAGAGAGAGACAGGAGTGAAAAAAAAGAAAATTCGTCGCGAAAGTGACGCGTATCGGAGGAAATAAATGAGCAACGTTAGTTCGAGCGACTCTAGCCTTACGATGAAGAAACGATCATTTTCTAAACTGCTGTAATTTATATACATATATATACATTGATATATATATATATATATGTATATATATATATATATCATATATATATATATATATATCTATATATATATCTATATATCTATATATATATATATATATATCAATGTATATACTTATATCTAAATAGTCAAAGTGTAAAATATGTCGGTGCGCGTGTGTACGGCCGTGAGGATTTTCATGGAGGATTTAAAAAAATACAATTTTTCGACTGTCTCGAAGTGGACTCGGTCCTTTCGAAATATCGGCGTGTACACACGCGCGCGGATACGCATGTACATAAATAGGATGGACAAACAAATTGAGGTGATCGAGATGGGTGTGAATTAAGAAATAAAAAATAATTACTAATATTACAAATAATAATAATAATAATAATAATAATAATAATAATAATAACAATAATTATATATTCAAATCGAGGGAGAAAAAAAGAGTCGCAAGGCCGCGTGTTACGAGATAAGAAAAAAAGCTCGCAGCCAATTCTATCGCGAGTTTCGCGCGCGCGCACATTCGCACACACAAATACACACACATACACACTGACACTGACACATACACGTAGGATAGGGACGAAGAAAAATGGAGCGAGAATAAAATAAAAAGTGGATCGGATGTGATAGAGAGGAATTTTGGATAGAAATATATATGGGGCAGGGCGAGAATGTGGAAGAAGAGAGAAAGTACGATAAGCCAACGATGCCAACGATGGCCGCGAGAGGGCGCGAGCGCAAACTACGTGTGTGCATGTGATATAAATATAAATTAGCGAAAATCGAGAAAAAAATAAAAATAAAAAAAATACGTTAACGAACATTACATAGACGACGAAGCCTCCTTTTAAACGAATTAAGACGAGGAAGAAAAAAAAAAGGAAAGAAAGAAAAAACGTAATGTGAAGAATAATCAATTATCTGGACCCTCGGAAGTGGCGTTTCTGTGATGAGTAACGGCGAACGAGAGTCGTGCCTTTTGCGGAACGTGGTGAAATTTCGGTCAATATGAAAATTCTAACGAGGAAGAGAAGAATTGAAAAGTGAAATGAAAACGTAAAAAAAAATGAATAAATTTCAAAAACAAAATAAAATAAAATTTGGCAAATAATCGCGCGTGAAAAACCAAAAAAACAGCACGAGAATGAAGAACTCGTGCGTTATGATCCGTTCGAAACGAATCTTCGTCGGTCACGAGGGCCTCGTTAATGCTTTGTACGAAGAACAGATTTCCTATGTATTTTCTACGATTTATTTTTCTACGTGTAAAGCATAGCCTCGAACGACGAAGAAACGTTCGAACGCGATAATGTCTCGTCACGATCCTCGTGTGCCCCGAAAATCATTGAAATTTAACGTAAAATTTGGGAAAAATCGAAGAAATGAAAATGAAAATGTATAAAAAAAATAAAAAATAAACGAACGAACCAAAACGTTCCGTGTATGTCGATTGCAAGCCGAGAGTCTCCGTTGCCAGCCGTGTGTTTAACAGGTGCGAAATTCGTCTGATTAATCAGTCGAAGAAGAAAAAACAACAATGATGAAAAATTCAAAAAAAAAATAAAAAATAAAAAATATTGAGAAAAAAATATACAGAAATCGTTTCCGGGAATATAATTGTAAAAATAATCGCAATCGCTTCAGCTTCAGCACACATTTGTAGAAATTGATATTGTTCGAAGATACGAGAATGAGAGGGAGAGAGAGAGAGAAAAAAAGAGTACGAGAGGGAGAGAGATAACAAATCGATTGTAACGATTAATAATAATTATTTTGTTGGTGGAATTTTATTTTTATTTTCTCGTTACGAGGATACTACCGAAGAGAAAGCGAAAAATAGTAAAAAAAAAAATTTTGACGGTGTGTTAAAAATTTGAACGAGACATTTTTCGAACGAGTCCGAGTGAGAGTGAGAATGAGAGAGAGAGAGAGAGGCACAAAGAGAGAGAGAAAGAGAGAGAGATAAGGGCCTAATAACAAACAAAATATTCGTTTGCGCTGCACGTGACGAGTCGTGAAGAATAAAGAGAAAAACGATTAAGAAAAAAAAAGAAACCGAAAGGAACCCGAAAGCAAACAAGATTAATATTAATTCACGCGTTTCTTATTAGTTGATCGATAAACACGACGAGCAAAAAATAAATAAAAGAGATATTATCGAGATAGCGAAACGACGTTGAAAGAAAAATACTGTATTATTAAACAAAAACAAAGAAAATTGCAATTATTATTGTTACAAAAAAAAGCAACGGAGCAATGACGCTTCTGATATCTCGTGAGTGAAATGAAGAAAATGAATAAAGATAAATAACGTTTAAAAAAATGGTAAGCAAAAAAAAGCACAAAAAAAACTGCGACTCGTCATTCTCGCTAAGGACTATTAGAGGATATCGAAAAATAAATAGTTTGAACTATATGTACGAATTCGACAGAGGGTTTTCATACACACGCGAAATACACGTATAAACATACACAAACACACACGTACATATACAAAAGTACCGACACCGTATCGATAAATACGTTCGAGCGAATATTTTAAAAAGTTGATTAAAAAACGAAATACACATCACTGTTTCATCGCGAAATTTCGTAATGGAAAAAAAAGTACGAAGGTTGTTCGTAATTGACAATTTTTTTTCCTTCGGTAAATTAGAAAAATAATCGAGCGGATGCAAAAGTGAAAAAGAAAAAAAAATACATACACATACATACACGAATTGAAACACAGGGATAATAAGTACGATGTGTTCGTACGAGTGCGATAGAACGAGAATTCGCGTTTGCAGTTCCTGCGTTGAAATTTTGATTCTTTTCCCTTTTTTTAGTTTCGTTTACTCACCCGAAATTTACGAATAACGCCAAATAGAATTTACTCGTTATTCCCGAATCGATTATTGCATCCTGTATACTTCAATGAAGAAGAGAAAAGAAGAAACAAAATCGGCCCAAACATGCACAAACATATGGGACTGCAAAGGCGAAAAAAGAGATTATATAATGAAATAAAGTGAGATAACGCGAGTTGGAAACGAGGAATAAAAAACTTGCCATACTACAGTTGTAATGAATTTAGTGATATTCGCGATTCTAGATAGACTGAGCCATTTAAGTAACGATACCTAGACCTAAAAACGAGTATGTATAACGCGAGACGAGAGTCAGAGCGAGAGAAAGAGATGAATGAGAATAGAGAGAGAGAGAGAGAGAGAAAGAGAGAGAGAGAGAGAGAGAGAGAGAAACAGAGAGAGAGAGAGAGAGAGAGAGAGAGAGAGAGAGAGAGAGAGAGAGAGAGAGAGCAAGAAAAAAAATGAATAAAATAAAAAATGAGAGCCAGCGAAAAAAGAAAATCGTACGACGCGTCGTTGGTGTCGCAGCGTTTTTCTCAAACCCCTCACTCGGTAAATTGGCCGAGACCCACAAGAATCTCAGGAATTCCAAAAAGCTGACGTTCCCAGTTTAACTTTCGCGCGCTGCGACACCTCGTCTTTCGCTGGAGTTCACTCGCGCGATCGAGTTAGTTAAAGAAAATGATTAAAAAAAAGGACAAAAAAACCAATCGTCAAGCTCACGATAACGGCCGAGTATTACTATTATTATTGTCATTAGCGTTAAAACGTCGAAGGAGTTCGTAATTTTGTTTTTTGTTTTCTCCTAAATTCCCAGCTCGATCTTATCCACTTTTTATCGGTGAACCTTTCGTTGACTTGCCGAAGTATGAAGGAAACCAAAAATAAAAAATGAAACAAAAACAAAGGGTCTCTCGTCAGAGTTATAATTGTCATCGTTTTAATTAACGCGCCATCGATCCTGGTTCGTTGTTTTGTGAAAAGTACGATGGCGAATTATAGTCCTGTCTCGAAATTACATCGGGGCTTCTGGACCGATGAAAAAAATTGATTTGTTCGAAACAAAAATTTTGCTCGGCTTTGATCGAATACAATTTTTCATCGATCATACAAATTTGTATTAATTCGAATTTACTGGAATGGAAATTAAACAATTTGCATCGTTATTTTCATAAAAAATAAAGATAAAAATTATCTAAACACTGAACGATATTTTTTTAGGATGAAATACTTCAAAATTTGAGATTTCTTCTTTTCAGATTTAGGTCAAATTACTATTTTGGTAAAATATAATTAGGGTGGACATTTTTTTATGTATAATGTTTTTAATTGCGTCAACGTCGTCCGAATCAATTTTCTTTGTCGCTACAGTTGCTCCGTAAAGTGTCGATTGATTTTTCGACGACTTGGCCCCAAAAACCCCTCCTGAAATTTTTCAACCATCGTGACTTACCGATTTCGCGGACTTGGTCGTCGTACTTTTCGTCTCCGACGTCAACCAATAATGTTCGCCAAGCGGTCGTTCAATAACGCCGACTGTTTCGAGCGAACAAAAACCAAAATTCTTCGATAAGTGAAAAAAAACTATAAAATTGAAAAACAAAAACGAAAAGCAGAAAACGCTCGGCTGACGCAGGGGAGACGCGAACGTAAATTAATAAAAAAATATTGGAAAATGAAATCATAAGGATGAGAGCAATATAGGAGATAGTAAATTGTGTGTAAGACGATAAATATATGATCTCAAAAAATAAAAATAAAAGAAGAAGATAAACGAGGCTTGGTGTGGCCCCCCCGATCGTAAAAATGACGATTAGACTCGATCGATCAAAAGTGCTCAGCGAGTTCCATACTCCAAAAAAAAGGAGACAAAAACACTCACACACACTCACTCACTTACTCACGCGCAACATCTATTATAAATATGTGCTTTATATAGTTTAACAAAATAAATCATTGAAAAAATCTATTCGTCGCTTTCGACGAGAACGTTTTAATGCTTGTTTATTCTCCTTAAATTACGAAAATCCTTCAACAACAAATATTTTCGTTTATTTTTTATCGAAAAATGTTTATCAACGATGAAAATAATGGATTACAACTACGGTATGAGAAGATCCGTGATCAGACGAGCTTCGTGCAAAGTGCCAACGTCATTGCCAGCCAATTCCAGCAACAATTCCCGTTCGAGCGCCTTTGCAGCCTCCATCGTTCTATACTCGGCTTCCTCGTCTAATATATCCGGGAATTCGTGGCGAAGTAGACGCATGATTACGTCGAGCTGAGTCGTTGATCTAAATTTGATTTTCGAATGGAAATCTTATATAGTTTTGATCGTATTCATAGGAAAAAAAATAATTGAGGGTTGATTTGAAATTTAAAGAAATTGAAGAGAAATCGTTTGATTTACGACACGTTTGATGTTGATCAAATTTCGAGACCATTCTCACCTAGCTGATATTCGAATGGGAACTTCTTTTTCCGAGCAAGGGAGTATTTCGAACATCGAATGCCTAAAAAAATCTGTACTTCTGGCGATGTAAACGTCAGGTGCCTCTTCCTCGGAATTTCTGAATCCGTGCTCATCGAGAAAGGTCAGGAGACGACTTCCGGCGTTATCTTTGTCCAAGGATATCGATACTTCGCGATCGATGGATATCGACTTGATAGCTAGTATAGTATTTTCGATATCGGTGCTGAATTTTGGACCGAAATTTTTGTCCGCAACGTCGGTGGCTGTCAGTCGGAACGTTGGCACGGGAGTCTGAAGATGTTTACCTTCGCAAACGTAGGATATCGTGCCGAAAGCTTCGAAAAAATCGTTCTTTTCAAAATTTGGAAGTTCGAGAACAACGGTTGCCACCAGCTTTCCTATATCCGGAGAGAGCTCGTCCGTTCGGGATGAAAGGCAATCAACGACTTCCCAGAATGACGCGATCCCTCGAACTTCCGGCTGATCCTTGACGGTTACGTAGACGCAAGGGTCTTGGAAAATTCTGAAAGAATACTTTTGACACTAAAAAACGTATTTTCTCCTAGGACTATGAAGTTCTTTTGGAGGAAAAATTATTTCGTCCCTCCCAAACCCCCCAAAGTCTCAAAATTAAATTACGAATGTAGATGACGAAGGTCAAAATTTTATTTCGTCCAAAAAGACTTTATCGGAGGCTTGCGAAATCGGAATTTTCCCGTACACTACGAATAACGTAATTCAAATTCCAGTTTTTTTAATTTTACCGATCAAAAGTGCAAAAAACGTAAAAAGCCACCTTTTTTATTTCCTTTTGTAAACTTTTGGCAAACCGGGAATAACAGTGCGATTTTTGTAACGAGCTAGACAATTTTAGATTTTGTATCAACCCCGTGAGATTAGTTCCAATAAAAAATCTCGATAAAGCACTAAATCTAAAAAAGAATCTTTTTTTTTAACCTCCATATCGTTCCTTCTACGCTCTTATCCTACTCTTTGTTTATTGTAATTATTCTACCCCTCCTCCGTCCATACCGGTTCTAAAAGCAGCGTGCATTTGCGTTAAGGAAGAGGGTGTTCTGCCCCGATAAGGTTTTCCTCGGGGGGATCGATATCCCAGCCACGAGAGCGTCTCTTGCTTTTGCACTCAACGTTGTGCATACAGTAATACCGGCTTTGTAATCAGACGTATAGTCACCACGGTGCGGCACACCGTCAGTGTGGGCGGTGAAAGAGACAAGCTCGCATACAAGCCCCGACAGAAAGAGAAAGCAATGACAATGGAAACAGAGATAATCAGCGTTTTGGTTCGAACCACGTGCACGCGGCCGAGTCAATGAAATCTCTTCGGCCGGACGTTGTAGAGATAAGGGAAAATAAAAGTTCCACATTTCTTTCAACCAAATGGAGATTTCGAACTTTTGCCCAGCCACTAATTGAATTACCAGGCATATCCGAGACCCATAAAAAGTCAATGTAATTGAAATAAATTACAACAAAAAAATACCCATACAATTATTTTAAAAGAAAAATGATTCAAGCACGATACGAATATTTACCATAAAATGTAAATGTTTAACGATACGAACGCAGTAAGTAAGTAGAGAATTTCAAGATTTCCAGTTGGAAAAATAAACCAAAAAAAAACAATTATTAAAGAGACACCGAGGTGCTAAGCGCACGACGCGGATCGTTGAGTTCTTTAAATAAGCGGCTCTTCATCCTTCTCGTCTCTCGAACGTTTTCCGCTTCATTTGTGAATGAGCATTAAGAGTTGATCTCGGGGAAGCTCGGTGACCGTGGGAAACTCGATATTCCCGAGTCGTGGGAGTATAAAGATGAAAAAAAAAGAAAAAAAAAGCAACAACAAAGAGAGAAATCTAATTACCGATCCTGGAGCACCTGACCATGAACATAATCCACGGTGAGTATTTTCTAACTGTCAGATACACCGTTACGATTATTATTATCGTTTACATTTATTCTACCATTAATGATAAGAGAGTGAGTTTCTTCTTTATTTTCACTCGTTGTACGTTACAATGAAAGCCACGTGGATTCGCGAATACTTATCAATAATCATTATTATCACGGATGCGGTATAATAATGTATTCTCGTTGTTAACGAGAAAATTCTCCATATGAATATCGAACGTATGATAAATTTGTTGAAAACACGAGAGACGCTAATTTATCATTCGTAAAACGTGTTTCGATGATTGATTTGCTGGAAGAATAAATTTTACATATTCGACTTCCGCGTGTTTCACGCTCTCTCGCGCGCGAGTTTGAAACTGCGACCGGGAAACACTCAGCGCAGATTATTTACCGATCGACCCTTTCAAGGTCAATGAAAATAATACACTTCGATCAATCATATTTAACACGGACACGCGTTTCAATTAAATGACCGAACGACTGATGAATCATTGATCAATCAATAACGAGTGCCACGACGATTTTTTATTTTCGATTTAAAAGCAAAATTCAGCGTGTGAAAAATAATTAATTTCGAATTAATGAAAAAAATTTCCAATTGATATAAATCGCCAGAATTGCGAATATTTCCAACGTATTACAGGGAGATTGACCAGACGTAACGTTTTATCAAAATTCACGTAAATTGTGAAGCGTCGCGTCGGTCGTTAACGAGATAAATCTCACGAGTTTTGGGAAAAAGCTCGTGTAAAGCTTTCAAAGCTATCGCGTAGGTCGTAGAACGCGAAGATCAATCGTGGTAAAATGGTCGAGTGTACCAGTTACCCAGAATCGAAGTCAATTCAGGGGTTGAATTATGAGAGAGGGTCAAAGTCGGAACGGTCGCTGGTAGTCGTTGAACAAGACGAGCGATTAGTCTTCGTTTGAAAAGTCGGTGCCTGTCGCGAGTACGAACAAAATTTTCCTAGTCACTTTATATTCTCGGTGTACCAGTATATAGGCGGCTAAGCGTATGAACGAATAGTGCACCGTTGCATTTATAAGAGCGTGACAGACAGCTTGCACTGGCCTCTGTTTTGCTTTCTCTCTCTTTCTCTCTCTCTCTCTCTCTCGCTACGATGAGATTTCTCAGAAGCGAATGATTCACACACGTATTTATACGTACCGACGGAAATTTCAAATTTTTCTTTTTCGCCTACTGACAATTCAAAGTCGCGCGATTGCAGTGCCAGGCGATCTATATTCGTCACTACGAAAACTACACGATCGAGGATTCGCGAGGGCGATAGATGAGGTTAATTCTAAATTTTGTCTCCATTGCGAAGTCTCATTCTGAGAATCGCGAGTGGCGCTCGTTTCGCGCCGAGTCCGGGATCCGAGAAGGAAAGATCCGTTATCGATAAAATTTTATAATTTTTTTTTTCGATGACCCAAAAATTGGCGCTCTCTTTTTTCAAAATCTGTAAAAACAGTGGTATCTTAATAAACCGAGTGTTATTTGAAAGGCTGATCGATAATAAATATGGTACACAGAAAATAGTGTCGCAACTCTAGTCGGAAGCAAAGTTACGGCAATTTTACTCCGGGACTAAAGTTTTGCTCAAAAAAATGAAAAAATCTCAAGTTTTACATCGACATATTCTTCTTTTTTTGCTGATCTCTTCTTGCTGAACACCAGCCAGACCATAACAATTAAAGAAATAATCCTAAAAAAAAATTTTTTTTTAACATTCGAACGTTACTTCGTTTCTTGACCTCAAATTTCAAATTCTCTCGAGCAAAGATCCATTTTATGCAGTTTCGCGACGAAGAACGGTACTAGATCGTCTCGATCTCCATGAGCGACGCCACACTTTTCTCTCTCAAGAGAGAGAGAGAGAGGTTCGCGCCGGTATGTTTAATTCATGCGCTTTGATTTATGTGTAAGAGCGTCGCGCGAGTCGAGCGAACGTCCGCGAAAGAATCGCGATTTTCCATTCGTATAACGGCGAGGAAGTATTATAACGTCCCGTAACGACGAAACAGCAAAAAATTTTATCGGTGTGTTCAACGCACGAAAATTATATTCTCATTATCGAAATGAGAAAGGGCGAGGGGTGGAGGGTGCCGAGAGGGAGAGAGAGAAAGAAGAAGTGGTGGGGTAAAGTGTCAAGCATGCGCGTGTGCGTGTGAGAACATTTAAAAGAGCCGATAAAGCAAGCGAGATACCCATTTCCGAGCGGATATGACCGAACGAGCGGCGTTAGCTGTCCCGCTC
Source organism: Netelia inedita (assembly GCA_964017225.1). NCBI lineage: Eukaryota > Metazoa > Arthropoda > Insecta > Hymenoptera > Ichneumonidae > Netelia > Netelia inedita. The sequence goes on along the minus strand of OZ024922.1, from coordinate 6,574,531 downwards.
GAGAGACAGAAAACTGATGACGAGAATCAGCAATTTTCTTTCTTCCATCGGCAATGCGTCGGCTCACGTCGCGTTGAAAGGTTACAAACGATCGCGTTTACCAAACTGGTCTTCGCTGACGAACGCGCCTCGGTATAAAGTAAGGTAGGAAAAAAAAGAGAAGAAAATAAAAAAAGTTGCCTACGTAAGCGAGACGAGTTTAAACGGCGAGCACGACCAAAAAAAATGGTTAAATGACTCCCGACAATTAATGTGACTCGTCCGTGAATATATTTCGCGATAAGACGAGTGTCGCGAGCGTAACGTCGAGATTATTCAAATCTCGCGCCAAATGCCGGCTAGTCGTAAATTTTGTCAATTTTTTTTTCTCTTGACTTTTCGCTCGAAAAATCGTCAAAAAGATTATTTCTTTATTATTTGTTTCTTTTTATGAAGGATGGACAAGAACGTATGGGTATCTTTATGTACGCGCTAATAAATTTTCAATCCATCACAGGCTCGTCCATAGCTGTCGCGGTTCGAGACGATCTCATCCATCGGATCTCACCCTAGCTGGATAGACAAGAAGAGGGATGAAAGAAAAAGAAAGAGAAAAATAATCCCCTCGAGACGAGCATCTGGAAGATTCTCTCTCGTTCCGATGAGATTCTCATCCGTCTCGGGTAAAAATATTTCTCGAGCGTGAATTCGACTTCCGATAAAGACGTCGAAAGATGATGAATCAGGTACGGAGAGGGACGGAGTGAAAGAGGGAGGATGAGAGATAGATTTCAGGGTTCTACGAACTCCTTGTCGTGCATTAATATTGCAATGAAAAAAAAACTCATCAACTGTGTCCCCAATGTCGCGATAACGAAAGAAGAGTAAGGTAGAATTGTTGGGCGGGGAGAAAATGTGGACGCTCGATGTCGTGGCACAGTCATTGGCCACTACGCGTTGACAGGAAGTTTTTCTTGTAAATTGCATTCGATGAAAAGAGACGGAGATATGCCAAAGACTGTATTTTTCATGACCCGATTGGTGGCCAATGACTGTGCCTCGCGTGCTTTCCAAGTGGCCAATAACTGTATCATCGGCACGTTTTTGAGAGGCTCGATCCTCGCGCATGGCGCACGAGAGAGACATAAAAAGCCGGTACACGAGAGAAAAGCTGAGAGAAACGTAGCCGTCGAGGGTTTTGCGCTTGCGCTCGCCACGGCCAGCGATAGATCGACCCGCGAAAAGGTTCGCCAATCCGGCACACACTACGCTCTCGCGGGTGTCTGTTAACATCTCCCTCCTTTCTCTCTCTCTCTCTCTCTCTCGGTCGCTCTGTAACCCTCTGCGAGCGAAGGGAGGTAGGAGGAAGCCGCGAGACGGCGACGCGTACGTACTGGCACAGTGATTGGCACACGAAGCCCGTCTACGAAGACTGACAAATCTGCCAATAACTGGGCACACTGGATGTTTCTCGAATTGACTAGGAGGGGGCGCGCGAGAGGGGGATTGCAGTATGCGAAAGGCGAGGCTGCGTTGATGCACACGATTACGAGACTACTCTCTGTGACGAAAGAGAGAGAAAGAGAGAGAGAGAGGGAGAGAGGATCGAACAGAAAGGTGCAAATTTACCTTTCACTCGCAATAGCACGAAAACTTCGCTATGGATTTTTGAGTTTCGGCATGCGTTTTGTAGAAAATTCTCTCAGTTTCGTTCCATCTAACGAAGTCGTCGAACGAATTTCTCTTTATCGACCTAAACGAATGACCTTATCGAAGGGAAAGTTGCTCGAGCATAAGAAAAATTCTTCTCGTATAATTATGTATTTTCATCCTCAAATCCTTTTCATTTTCAACATTGTGCAATCACTTTATATAATTTTTGTCAATAGAAACTTTTTTGTGCGTCGTTTCATTCAATTATCGCGTCAGTTTGAAAAATGACGAAATTCGAAGGGTGGCCAATCACTGTACCAAACGCGTATCGCGGCCGTTCCACGCGCACGAGACCGTTAAGAAACGTGTCGAACGGTAAAAAAAAGATACTGTACGTGATTGATCATTGACAGAACGTAAGAGATGCTCGTGGAAAGGGATTTTACCGTATCGAAATACGAGTGTAACGGCGCAGTGGCAAGCTAAAGCGGGCGAGAGAGACAGAGACAGAAAGAGAGTGTGCGCGCCACGGTGTGGGAGAGCAGCGCGCACAACACACGGGGAGAGAACGAGCACACACGAGGGGGACCGCCCGCGACGCTAGCACACACTAGACTCGACGCCCGGCGTCGGTCTATCCGCAACGCCAGTGTTTTGGACGATGCCGCCGTGAACGGCCGCGGCAGCTCGCGCTATTTCACTTTTCAACCCTAACGATCTTCTATATTTCTGCTTTCGTCTTCTTCGTTCTTCCTCGCTGACTCTCTCTCCTTCTCTCTTTCTCGAGGACGTTTCGTGCTTCGTATCGCGAACACGTGCTTACCGTCTAATTCATTTTTTTCTTCTTAATGATAAAACAATTTTTTGCCCTGTGCTTCGAAAAAAAAACAAAAAAAATACTACAGAATTTAATTGCGATCGAGACGAGCTACGAAGTAGTGGCCAGTAAATGAGCCAGTGATTATAAAAAGCTGGGTGTATGACCTCGGAAGGTACGACAAGAAAATTACTCTATTTTATCATTAAGGTTAAAATTTTTCGATAAACTTTCAATTTTTACTCTAGAAAACTGTAAGGCAATTTTTTTTTACTCGAAACAAGATCTGCAAACAGTCAGTTAAAATCGTGTTAATCGTATCTAAAAACATACTTCGATTATTATTTTTTTACCCGAGTCACGTTTCGATAATTGAATCGTCAAATTTTGAGTCAACCCGAATGGAAACGAAATTTTGAAAAAAGAAAAAAATTTGCATAAATCGTAATGTTATCAGGCGTGACGAATCGATGCGATCAATGAGATCAATGAACTTTCTTATCGCGTGCAACGATGCGAAGATCCAATGATCGAGGTGGCAAAAAAAAAAGAAAAAAACGAATATATTTAGTTTTTTTTGTCGCTCGCACGTTCGTTCGTGGCAAACGAGGGATGTTCTTTCGATAATGAGTCACTTTGGGTTTTGGTAGAGACGTATACCCTCATCGATTGCTCTCGAAGCTCTTGAGCTTTGATTAATCGCCGACTGCCGCTGACGCCTATCTGTGTGTACCTGTGTGTCTGTCTGTGTGTATGTGTGTGTGTGTGTGTGTGTTCTGTCACTCGATATGGGTGAGCGCAGTCAGGAATCACCCCTCTGCCAGGGGCGACTAAAGAAATCGTCTCGTAAGAAGCGAGAAAAAGGAGAAAAACCACCCTCCTCTGACTGGCAAACGACGCAATATATTTTCGACGTATCGACGAAACTAACGGATTTACATTCGGCGATCCTACGAAAACAATGCTGGACTCTGCCAACGTACAAAATACACGAATAAATCGATGAAACAGTAATTCGTGACTTTTTTACTGCAAAACTGTGATTCGACACAATTTTTCAAAGTTACAATTCGATTTTTGTATGAAAAATTAAACAAAGTTGAAACTTTTGGTAAAAACATTATTCGCCGTGTCTCATGGCCTCGAGGCAAAACATCGATTAGCGATATATTCATATTTTTGCCAAACAATAAAATCAATTCAGTCCCAAAAATTATGACAATTTTGTCAAGGTTCAATTATAATTCATTTAAAAAATTGAATTAAGAATGTGTGTTTTTTAATTATGCAGAGTGAAAAATAACAAACAAAAACGAAGGCTAAATCTTGTTTCGATCGGATCGATAAAGATCGAATCGATGGTCGGCGAATCCGACACTTTTTTTCCGAATAATAAAAATTATTGAAAAACGACATGTCCTTTCCGCTCGTGAATTCGACATCGAAGAGAAAAATGATACTTTTGCGAACAAAAGTTAAAAAAAAGTAAACTAAAAAAAAAATTAATGCGAATTATAAAAAACGCACGTTTCGCGAGAGATAAAAAAATTGTTCGTCGTCGAGTATCGCGCGTCCGACTCGAGAAACCGCAGAGAGCCACACGTACGCTCCATTGCGTAATCGAAAATTACGCGTTACGTTCGCTGTACACGAGTAATACGCAGCGTTATTCTTTTTCCGTCATCTAATTCCGTTCACGAGGAGCCTCTGGATGGACAGACATTGGCTCGTCCATCACTCGCAGTGCACCTTTTTCACTTCATTTGCGTGGCTCATACACAATTTCATGCTCATTTGCGGGCATCAATTTTCTTTAAGCACGCTGGTACCGTGATATTGCTAAATTGAGACGTCTCGTTGTCGTTCGATAACAGGAGAAACCTACGATGGATACAAATTTTATCATGCCGTTTATTCGTAATTCTCGTTTCGTAACAACGTATCAAAACACGTCGAAAAAACAAATGGAATAAAAAGTATGTTTTTTTTTAAATTTACAGAGTTTTCTTCGATTATTCATAAATATTATTCGTATTATTATTAGTCATACACTTATAAATATGATAATAATCGTAATAATAATAATATTTATTAACAATAAAGATCTTGTTCATATTGTCGAATACTCGATTCGCTGCCAAATTTCATTGTCGAATATTTATAACAATTCATCCAAACAAATGGTTTTATAAAATTGAATATGATGTGTGAAATTTAAAAAAATAATAAAACAATTTTTAATAATGGAAAAAAACAGCGATTAGCCAATTAAAAAAAAAAAAGTTCGAGTCCTAGGTAGGTCAATCGCGTGATCCGAGCACGTGGGCTCTAATAAAATTGAAGCGTGTATTACAACACCTAAGCCTTCAAGTGGGTTGAACGCGAATCATCGATCGTCGGAGAAAGGGGGAGGGGGGGGGGCGAGAGAAGGGTTGACCGAGGCTGATTGCCACGCTTCTGCCTATCTACACACGGTACACTCGCAATAGCTGAAAGATATACGCGAGGGTTATATACTTGACCGGGGCAACGTGACATTTTACCACGATTACCATAATTTTCGCGTGTAACGGGCGAGCTTGTTATCAACGCCTAAGTAAATTACGTCGTGGAAGTGGATACGAGGATGACGATGAATGAGCGTTGGCAAACAGAGGGATTAGGGTCTCGATTGCCTTTCAAGGAAACTTGGAGTGAAAAAACGCTTTGTATAAAATAAAATCGCTGCCATTAACGAGATTCGACGTTCGGTAATCGTTGTAAAAAAATTTAAACGAGGATTGTAATTTTGTTTGGCAAATCTTTTTATTGAAAGATTTGTCTTAATTGAAACAATATTTAATTATTGATTTTTCTGATTTTTGAAAAATTATTGACAAAAGCTGAAAGTATTTTTTTTTTATATAAAATTGTTTATCGATCATGACCTAAACCAAGATTTTTCTATTATTCGCAGTCCGTTATGAGTACAGAAGGCATCACGTGCACAGGGAAAAGATGACACGACGACGTCATGTCCTGGCGGGACTGCGAAGAACGATCATCGCGGCGGGCGTTCTCGTTCTCATCATTCTCGCACTGTCCAGCCAGGACAGTGGAAACAGCGTTCAGCAAGCGGCGCCGTCGGAGGTCAGTCCAACTCGTTGATCATATTTTTATCGATATTTTTGCAAATGTAAATTTTCCACATCTTCACAAAAAAAGAAAATTATCTCCTCATGAAATTTTCATCGAAGTTCAAAGCAATTTTCAATCATACGGAGATTCACGATTGGATTCATATTAATAAAAAAATCTCATTTTCAGTGAATTATAGCTGGAATTAATTTGTTTTATTAAAAGAAAATCACATTTAATTAAAAATCGCAATTAACGAGAAAAAAACAGCTATTTATTTCCTCGTAATTATAGAAGGGTGGTTAGCCCTGCAAGGGTGTATACGGATGGTCGAAAATAGAGACGCCAAGAAAAATTGTTCCCTTTTACATTAATGAATCGTTGCTTCGAGCAACGCGAAGCTTGCGGTCCATTCGGCAATTCTCGGTAAACAAAAACGTTGCGAACGGCAGGGGTGAGAGGAGACAGAGGGCAAATAAGAGAAATACGTTGGGAGCATCAGGTTGCCAGTTGAACGAGGGTGGGTGTATGGAAAGAGGGAATGAAAAAGAGAACTCTCGTCGAGAACTCTCCGCGTCGGTTTGTGCCGCGGGAGTAAAACAGAAACGTCCGGATTGAACGATTTCACGAGTATTCTCGATTACTTTTTCTCTCTCTTTTATTTTTTTCCCTCCTCTCTCGCTCTTTGTCTCCGTCGGGAAAACTCGAGCCTTTTTATTCTCGTTTTTTCGCATCGACTCGACCCTCTCCGTGACACGTAGTACGAAACTTCCCTCGTCACGCACATTTTTCTCGCGGCTGATTTATAAATTCGAAATCGAATTAGGCGGGAGAAACGAACGAGTACTTTTTTGGCGTTTTTTTTATTACTTAAAACGAAATCATAATTCACGGAGTTTTTTAACGAATTTAAAAAAAAAGTAATCGTTTGACATTTGGCGACGATGCTAAAAATGTAATTTAATTGGAGATTAAATTTTGTTTTACGATCAAAGAGACGATTACTTTTTTCAGTTTGCTCGATTCGACAAACAAAAATTAACGTTTTATCTCAAAGCTGCCACGCAAATAGAAGAAACGTGAGAGTTATAAATTAATTTAAAACAAAAAGGTCATTTGATTAATTATTCATAAAATTAAAATAATTTTCAATTCGTAATTTACGAAATTGATCTTTTAATTAGAATTATTTAGGAAACTAGACTGTATATTTTTATTTTTTATTTCGCATCCGACGAAACATCGATAAATGTTTGTTGCCCGAACGTCCGTGAGAAAACTCGCGGGGAGAACCAACTACGCGGTGAACTTAAGTGATTTTCGCGAAAAATCCCTCCCATTCTCTCCGACGTTTGCCCGAACGTCGAAACTTTCTTAATGTTCGTATCGGATCGTAAACTGATCGTAAAACGGATGAAGGCGGGGACTTTTATCAGGTTTATCGCGCCAAGAGCGTCGAGAAGAAACCTCTCGCGGTGTTGGCGCATGATTGCGTTGTAACGAAAAAAAAACCGAAAAAACTAAATTCCATCCGAAAGACTTCCTGTTACGTGACGTCCGAAAATAGTTGGATGGTGAGTGAAAAAATTCAATTCCTCGTTTAAATATTAAAATCGATAACGGCGAATGATACGAAACGAGATAGAAATATCGAAACGCGAATCGAGACGTTGGTAATGAAACGGCTGGAAAAAGATTTTCTCTCGTTTTATCGAAGTGAAAACGGTTGGAAAAATCTGTTTTTTCTTCTTTTTTTTAAAAAAAAGTAACGAAAATAGGACATTCCCTATATAGCTCGATCGATCGATCATATTTAAATTAATAACGAGCGACCCAAAGTTCTCGAACGGGGCGGACTCTCAATGAACGATTCCGTCTCGAGCCCGAGAGTCCAATTATCGATTGTGAACTGTCCTGGCATTTTCCGGCCGACGATATTTCCTAAAAGTCGTTTAAACCTGGAATAGTGAACCGGTATACATGTATTTGTACGTGTATATCGAGAGACGGTGGCCCCCGAGAATCGACGTGAGAAAAAGGTCAGGAAACAGGATTCTTTTTCTTTTTTTTTTTGTTTCTTTTTGTTCGAACGAGGTCGACTCACCTTTCGGACGAATATCGTCGCGAGTTTTCAGGAGGTCGAAAAATGTCCGCGTCGCCGGAAATAGACTCCGGAATATACGTATATTTTGCACTAGGTCGGCGTTTCCGCTTAACGGGTATGACATTCCTAGAATCAAGATGATTCTTGGCTCGTATCGCTCTCGTGAAAACGAGATTTGTCCGATTCTCGACGAGATTGTCAAGCTCGGGGGGACGAGATATCGCTTTCTATATCGAAAACTCGATGTAGTCCGACGAAAATTGGAGAGAAATAACCGGAATGATAAATAAATCGATAAATCGAATTGATCGATCGATGGAGCGATTAATCGATTTTTCATATCGAAAACTCGATATCGTTCGATGAAAATCGCAGAAAAAATAACGAGAACGATGAATAAATTGATCAAAGCAAATAAACGAATTATCGCTTGGAATTAAATCGTTCCTGACGAAACTCACAAAAAAATCGTCGAATAAAAAAAGAAACCTTTTTTTTTCAAAATGCTTCGAAGCCACTCTAATCGTCGCGACGATAATTTCTACCGATAAAACGCTTCGATAAATTCGATACGCGCGTTAATATCTCGTCCATCGCGCAACCTAAACGATATTTACCATTTGATTTTACGGATAAAGCGATAAATCGTTGTTTTTATTCGCGAATGAAAACAAACAAACAAAAATATATATATATATAGAAAACGAACGACGGTCGCGACATCGAGCGTCGTGATTAACGACTAACACCGTTCGTAGATTAATATCTGCTGACCCACGCGTGACATTTTATTGTCGCGCATGATCGTTTATTGCCGACGTTCAGGCCGACGCGTCATTTCGATTTAAAATTCTTCCTTTTTTTTTGCTATCCCTCGTCTCGCTCGTCAATACCACCCGTGAGAGACCGAAGTATGAATAAAAATTGTGTCGTAGGAAAAACAAAAACAAAAAAACAACAACAACGAAATAACAAAAAAACCGATCGCTTTTGATGGATTATGATTGCTCGGCGACCATCGGGCAATGACGCACATTTTTCTCTTCATTTTTCGTTATACTACCTCCCGGGGGGGGGGGGGGGGGGGGGGGGGGAATTTCCGCCAAAATCCCAGGTCATATTGTCGGAGTTCGACAATGCTGAACTCGCCATTCGCTTTTTATTTTTTTACTACCCTTCCATCCCCCATCCGCCACCCCCCCTTCCTCAACCCCTCTTCAATCCTCCGTCGGACTCGCGAATATGAAAAGTTTTCCCGCGAGATGGCGAGTTCCAACTCGCTCCGGCACACTGCAAGCTATAAAATATGGAAGAGCTTTTCCGCCGTACAGAGAAATGTGGGACCGAGAGGGCAAAAGCCAACCCCCCCCCCCTTCCCTTGATAAGCTCCGACTTTACTCTTCATCCCTGTTCCGACAGTGCCCGAGGGCCAATGACGGTAGCTCTCGTGCACGGTTTCTCGATTTTTCTCTAGTCTTTCAACTTTCTCTCCTCCCCTCTCCATCACCCGCCCCTTTTGCTCCTCTTTTTTCATTCATCAAACTACAGAACGGACGGTCTGAGACTGAAAGGACGAGGAAATTAAAAAACGTTCGCGAATGTCTCGAGAGGGAGACGTTCGATGGGAAACCGACGCGTTTTATATTCTAATCGTGCTTTTTGTTGTCTTTTTTGTTGGTTTTTCTCGCAACCAAGAATCTCTTGCTCGAGTTTTGTGTAGGATTTGGAAAAAATTGATAAATTGTGCTAATGTAAAAACAGACTGATAAAATTGTCGATCGAAAAAAAGCTTTAAAATTTGTTAAGCTCGATAGCTGCTAGATTTTTATTTCGTTTTTTTAGTGAACAAAAAATGCTCTGAAGCTACGAACTACTTTTGCTTCGCGATGGATTGAAAGACCTTCCCTCACTTCCTTAAAAAGCCCGCCTTTTCTTTTCAAACTTAAGAAGAAGAAAAATACGCGAACGCCAACGTCGGAATTAATTTCAAAAAAGTAAAAAATAAAATAAAATAAAAATGAACACCGACGCGTGGAGAGAAATTTCCTTGAATTTCGTGAACGATAGACTCGAGGAGCTTTTTCAAAAACCCTTAAGACCGGGAAAAGCCTCCGGACTTTTCTTTAGGGATTATGAAAAACGAAAAAAAAGAGAAGAACTTTCTTTTCATCGTCGTTCGATACGACGTGGATATACGAGGAAAAAGGTGGCCCATAAATTATGAAAAATCTTGGAACGATGGTCGGGTGTCTTCCACCGTGCCAGGTATATCGATATTACGACGACACAGCGAAGGGGTGAGAACGAGGGTAGTTCTATATCACCCTAGGTCATGCACGACCTCGTCCAATGGGAGCGAGCCCGTCCAATGGTTACGGGGACCCATTTTCCCGTACAATATCGATGGTACGGTGAAGAACCGACCGGTGAGAAAACACATATCGACGTGTGCGTGAGAAAATGGCAGAGACTTGCGTTTTACTTGTTTTGCGGACGATCGCGTGCCTAGGGTGGTGTATGTTGGGTGTAAAGATACAAAGTGGAACGAGGGGCACGGGGGAGGAAGAGTTTAGGCCACTGAGAGACTGAGATACACACGAATATCGAACAGTCGTGGTGGTGTAACGGTAGTGGTAGTAGCAGCGAGAATGGAAGAGCGAGAGAGAGAGAGAGAGAGAAATGGAGAGAGAAACAGTGAGAGAGAAAGAGAGAGACGCGAAGCCTGGCAAACTTCCAGACGCATTGCGGCAGGTGGCTTCCCAACCTTTGAATATCGCCCCTTTAAACGTACCTCACCGCGTGCACGTGTATACGTGTGTACCTGCGTGTGTGCCGGAGAATGGAAGTGGAACACTCGGAACGCTTTTGGGAGCCCGCGCGAAGGAAGTGGACGAGATGCGCCGAGTGGAAATGGCAAGAATGGCACGGACAAAGGAACGAGAGAAGACGATGGGGAAAGGGCAAGGGGAAGAAAAAGACACAGAAGTGAAATAACGGATCACACACACTTCGGGGACGCGAAAGGATCTGTCTCGTTAGCGGAAATGACGTTTCGATCAAGATTTTTTATTTAAACAAATTTTTTGTTTGTTATTATTCAGCAAATTTTTTTTTTTTAGATTTTTCCAGGGATGTTAGTCGGAATTTTTTGGAGATTTTAGTACGAAAAGACCTCGACTAGAAGATTTTCCATTTTTAGTGTCAAATATATAACATAACAATATAACATCAATTTTTTTTTTTAGCAATGTTGAATTATTTTGGATTATTAATATTTTTCTTTGAATAAAATTTCTTGGGCGATCGCATTACACAACTGCCTTCGTTCTTGTGTAAAATCTCGACGAACGATCTTTTTCACGTGTCGCGATCGAGTTCGTTCGCCCCAAAAATTTAATTGGACCAAAAAAAAAGAAAAGAAACGAAACAAACCTGCCGTCAATTCCATTTACGACGTCGTATTTCCGTGTGATAAAAAGTAATTCACGGAAACGCAACGCTTCCCTCGCGTCCACCAGGAAGGAGATAAAGGATCGTTAGCTAGGGGATCGAGAGATACGATCGATTCGCACGAAAAGCCTCGTGACACAGTCGATTCCTTCGTTTTGCGTGAAGAGTCATTCATCGAAGATCGCGAATGTGGGTCGATCGATTTATCACGAGGCTGAGATAGATCTTGAAAATAAAAACCAAAAAAAAAAAAGATCGACTCGAGCATAACGATCGACCTTGTCATAGCACGCGAAGTAAAAACAACAAAAAAAGAAGGAAAGAAAAGAAAAAAGGGGTAAAAAGGAAAATAAAGAATAAAAGGTCCAAGATCATTGGACACGCCTCGTTCGATCGAATCGGACCCGCGATTCTTTTTTATCGCGAAAACCCGGCATATTTAGCGTAAGAGCGAGGGGAAAAAGATCAGACACACACACACACACACAATGAACGCCGAAAGAATGAGAAAAAAGTGCTCTCGAGGTCTCTAACGCTGTCCGTAATAAAAGTTTGCCGCGAAACGCTCGACTTGGTTCGTGGCTCACCGGTCAGACCGAACGATCGATCAATATCGCCAACTGTAACGACGTTTCTTCGTGACCCTCGCCCTCTCCCCCTCCCCCATTCTTCGCGAAGTCGCGAGATCCCACGGGAGACAAGAGATCGAGCTGATTTCGCTCTCCCGTTTATTTTACCTTCGTTTTTTTTTCTTTTCTTTGTTTTATTTTTTTATTATTTTTTTTTAAAGACGTCGTTCGCTTCGTCGGAAAACCTCTCGATGGGAAATTATTCTAGCGCGTAATGGCATTGTTTTTTACTTTTTGTAATTGTTTTTTTCTTCCGATTTTCGAACGGGGCAAAATCGTTAATTTGCCCGGGGTAATAGTTAATTTATAATTATACTCTAGCGAGGATGGAATTTATTTGATTGCCGTTTGGATGAACAAAAAACGCGTTTCATTGCCGAACGTGCGAATTAATTGGGTGGAACGAGGATGTTTCGCGAGTCTCGTACGAATTTTCGCACGTTGAGAATCGTGACGAGGAGCGAATTTCTCGCGAGGCACGATATTTTGCGCTCTTACCGCGAATCCGACTATCTAACCGCCCGATGAAGGAACACACACGGGCGCGCGTGTGTATTTTGTGAATGTATTTGCGCACGGGGCTTTTCACGCTAAATCGCGCGGATATCCGACGACGATAGCGCGCGAATTTGATTCGCGATTGTATTTTCGCTCGTGGACGAACCGAGGCTGAAAAGCAAATACGATTTTCCAAAAAAATTTCATTCGATCGTTCTTTCACTCTTTTATAAATATTTTCCCTTTCGGAGAGAACAGGTAAAAACAATTTTTTTTTCTATATGGGAGAAAACAAAATGTGAAACATTTACCAAATATTTAACGATATTTTAGCATTTGTGCGAGGTGGGACTTTATTACGCTTCGTTTTTAATTTTTTTGAGTAAAATAGGAAAAAAGTTTGAAGAAGTAAAAAAAAATGTTTTTGATTAGGTGTTATCTTTTTTTTCATTTATATGAAATAATTAATTACGATAGGCAAAATGTAGAAATATATAGGAACAATTTTTTGATAATGAAGCAGTCGAAGAAAACAAATCTCGAACGAAATTACGTGAGACGACGTTAACGATCGTGTTGACACGGAACGACCCATATATGCATCGTACGAATGTATATATATGCATATTCCCATGAAACGAGATAACTACGTGCCTACTGTTTATACATCTATCAATATATATATATATAGATCGTAGCATGTGCAGGCATTCTCTATGATTTCCCACGTTATCTCGAACGGGTCGAGGTACGTACAACGTACAAACCAGATGAGTTTTATCGTTAAACGTATGCCCCAAGTACGTACGGGCATACGTTCCTACTATGAGGCTGAATTTGCAACCGCGCGCGTTACCGGCTCTCACGATAATCACCAACATCGTGCGAAGGACGCGAATGTATATGAAAAAAAAACAGGATAGCAAAAAACAAAAAACCTTATCCAACCACGAATCGTCGCTATTCTTCAACATCGACGAGAGAGAATGAAAAAAGATTTTAAAAAAAAATGTCTTTCGTGATAATTTAATTCACGATAATGGAATCGACGATGTTTATCGATATTTTTTCCATCCAACAACGTTCTTTTTCTCTCATAATTCAATCATTTTCATAATTATGAAAATGTGAATGAAAATCAAAGAAAGAAGAAAAAAAAGCGATGAAAAAAAATTCCGTCGCGAATGTATAATTCTATAATTGGTCCCGGTTTATACGATTATAATTCGACGGATAAAGTTTTGCTCCCGGTCTCGTGGTCGAGTTTCTGTCCTCTCTATCTCTCGTTTCAATCGGCTTTATTTCTACGAGCGGATTTCATCTCGTTACGTAACTCGAGGAGGGAGGGAAAGAGAGAAGAGGAAGGTGCGGGACAAGGGGGAACATATCCAGGGAAAATGTACGAGGAAAACGGTTTCTATACCGAACGTATTGTAGTACAGATCCGATGGGCAAAATTGCGAGACCCTCGTCAGGATATAATAGAAATCCCTCGCAATCCTGGATCTGTCACTGGTGGCGGAGAGTGATACGACATATATATATACAGGCGATTATACGAAAGTGGTAGTAGTAGAAGCAGGATTTGGTCAGACGTTGAGGGACGCACCGACGCTATCAAACAAGAAAACGTCTCGGACAATTTCGTCCTTTCAATTATTCCACGATCCTTCTTTACGTGCGTCCTTACATGAGATGAAAGTCGAATCGTACCATTAAAGGGAGCGTTAGAGGGAAAATAAAGAATAGCAAAAAAAACATCCAGAAGAAATCACCAACCGAACAAAAGCGTAAAAAAACGGATACCCGTTTCATTCCAGTGCAGGTATATTAAAATTTCACGTTCAATTAACAGATCTCATTTACGCCTGGGGTAAAGAGATTTAAAAATTCCATTTTCCCTCGGTTTGCGACCGCGAATTAAATTGTTAATCGAATATTTAATATTAACAGTCTCGTTCGTTTCGAAAACTGGACGCGAGCCGAGGAAAAAAAATGGAATTCGGGTTACAACAAGAATTTCACCTGTACAATTTCGACGAACCTTTCGTATTCTTGACCGTGACTCGGACGAATTTTCCCTTCACCAGACGTGAAATCGACCGATATTTCGCGAGTTCCTGACCCGCGTGCCGATTCCTGACCTAACCGATCGATCGATTACTCTCTTACGCTCGAGCGTTTGGAAAATGATCGACGGATATGAGTTCTCATCGTGTCTAATCGCGATGTCACGATCAATTATGCAATCGGTTTCGAAGGGTCTCTCGGCTCGTTTGGAGTAAACGTTGGGTAGACAACGCGAAGCCCGCACGAGGGAAAACGCGAGGTCTCGCGAGACAGTGTGACTGGCCCGACGGTCTACTCGAGCGTGTACGCTAACGCGATATCTATCTCTCTCTATATATATATGCACGCTGTAACACCGATCCCCTCAGAGTTACGAGCTCCCAGTTTTTCCTACATTTTTCTCTGTCCTCCCTCTTCGTTTGTCACTGATTCAAGCCACCCCGCACCGGATCTCGTTGCATCCCGTTAGGTGTCAGTACTGGCACATATATTAATTAGTCGTGGTTTGCACGCCCTATATCTGGAGCTAATCCTACGCCATTCGCCTTCATCTGCGACACTACAAGTAGTGAAGAATCGAACCCATGACACACCTCGTAACATTTTTTTTGCCATCAACCAAGTCATCCGTTTTCCTGTGGACCAACAATTTTTCTTAGGCGAGGCTTCGAATCAACGATAGCATAGAAAAATTACGTAGAAAAAATTTGTTGATGTTGGTGGGAATCGAACCCCGACCCACCGCGTGCGAGCCGCGAACGTTACCACTCTGCCACTGTCGCTCTTCTCTATTCCTTGCTCTCTATATATATTTATCTATACGTGTGTGTCTGTATAGGTCGTAGCAATTACCGTAGCAAGACGAGACGCACACGCGAGTGATTAAGTGTCACCCCGTGGGACCCCTCGCTCCTGCTTGACCTTAACCTTAGCCAGACAGAGTCAAAGCTTACGTGTCCGCGACGCCCGCGGAACAACCCTTCTGCTCGACGTCGCGAGCTAATTCGGGTCTTATCAACGACGATCGATCGATCGATCGATCGGACGCGACGGTTGGCCGTGAACGAGAGTTAACTACATTTTTATTTAATCGCGTCGAATAAAAAAAAACAATCCTACGTCTTACCGCACGCACATTTGATTCGCGTCGACGCGTCGCTTTCTAAAAATAATCTATAAATCAATAAATCGACGAATAATTAGAAACTACAAAATTCTCTTGCGTTTTTTAATATTCAAATTCTGATAACGAATTTATCGATAAAAATTTCCATTTTATTTTGAATTTTGATTCGATTAGAGAGAAATCATTTGATTTATAAATTCCCTGGATATTTTTTCGAAACGACGTGAAGGATATTATGGCCATACGTAAGTGAAACTGGGAAAAATCAACTCGACCATAAAAAGAACAAAATCACGAAAACGTCCAAGTAAATTATTTTTAATTATTTTAATCACGACCGAGACCCCTAAATTCTAATTAAAACTTCAAAAACTTTCTCAAAGAGAACTCACAAAAAACCATCGGTTTCGCGAAATTAAATTGCGGTAGTGACTGTTTTTTTCAAAGCTTCGGTAAGTCTTGTGGGAAAAATCGGCAATCCTTGACACACACACACATACACACACGCGGTCGAGTCAAAAAACCTCATCCGTCCCCAACGTTCGTAGTTTCCCGCTTTTCGACCAATTCGATTGACGTTTTCCAATTGACGTGAGAGAGAAAGAACAATTCCAATACGTGCAGTTGGCCGTCGTTGCCTCTCGAGGGATTAGTCCACGCATCACCGGACGAGTGACGCAACGTTACAAAGCGAGACATGGACCAACGGTTGGAGAATGAAAAAAAAAAAAAAATTAGAACTGTCTCATATAGAAATCCGTATGCCTATGTTCTCGCTGGAGCGTTGCACACGATGAGAGAGTGAGGGAGTGAGAAAGGGAACAGGCGTGCAATAGGTATAACTATATATGTATATATATATAGGCTTGGGACTCGGTTGGCCCACATTCTCGCTTGGCGAAGCGGACCGTAGAAAATCAATAAACGGAAGGCACCGGAGCCGCCACTTCTGCATTCGGTATCACCCCCTCCCTCCCGCCCTCGCCTTCTTCTTCATCTCTCCCCAATACGCCAAACCTCGCGAATTTCATGAACAAAAAAAACCTTCTCGATATTTGAAATGTCGCGCTTCGATATTCGTTCGATATTTCTTTATTAATCTTTAGAGTTTCACTAAATAGTGGATCGGTATTTACTTACGAAATTCACCAAAAAAAAATTATGTATTAAAAAATTATGTATCTTTCTCTTTGTATATTACCTAGAGGTAGGGACGCGGAAGGGTTGTAGCTCGCGACTTTGCAAAAATGATGTTTATAAGCTGTTATCAGGTTTTGACAACCGACGGGTGTCAAACTGAGATTTTGACGGCGGAATCGTAATCAGCGACCCCAAAAATATAAAGAGTAATTCTTTTTTTTTCCAGAATGACATTTCTTTGCAAAGTTAAATATTTTATACATGCTCGAATCACAGCCTGCTGCTAAAGCCACTATAGTAGCTCCGTGTAATATTTTCAACCGAGCACATTATGATTTACATATTTGCTGGAAAAAATTGAAAAAATATGACCACCATTTCTATTAAAAAATAATGGTAGTATTAAGGTCAATAAATGAAATATAAAAAGAAAAATATTGGTATTTGGTGTTTTTTCGTTTTTTTTCTTTTCGCGATTGAAAGATTGCGAAAATTGCAGGAAGGGAAGAGCGTCGGACGTGGACGATGACGGGATGATAGATCGATCGTGCGAAATGTACTCATCGACGCGAATTTAAACGTGATTTTAATGTCGCTCGCGCCCATCGACGTATAATCGTCGAGCTAATTGCATCCCGTCCCCATTCACAGGCTTGAGGGACGCTCGAGCGCGCACGATCTATCCCGTAGAATCCACACGATGGAATAAGATCGTCGAGTGAAATAAGGAAAATTTTATTTTTCTACTCGTCGTTCGTCGAACGTAGAATTTTTATCATTCGTCTCTTTCGCGATTTTATCGTAAACTAAAAAATTTTATATGAAAATGTCATGTTTAAAATTCTCGCATCCCTCTTTCTCCTTTGAAAATATAAATTCTTCAAAAAAAAAACTCGACGTCGCTCGACTCGCATGAAAAATACGACGACATCGAGAACAAATTTTCCGCGCGAATGGTCAAACCTGCGCGAGAATATCTGATATCGTTACTCGGCCGAAAAGTCGTTCGAGCAAGAAAAATATAAAAAAATAAAAATAAAGATATCGAATCTCGTTCGAGCTTCATTTTTTATTTTTATTTTTTCACCAGATAGAAAAAATTGCGAATGCTTTCGTCGTACATTCTACCGATCCACGGTACGTTCTTGCTAAACCTCATCGAAAATGTTTTATGAATGAAAATCGTCGTTGTAAAGCACGTAAAAAATTTCAAAGTAAAATTCCTAACAATGATTTTTGCGAAAGGATTCGATCAACGCGACGGATCGCAAAAGAGAAGTGCGGAAGGATCGATGACATCGGAAATCGACGATTCTTGCGTGATAATGGAAACGACCTCGTGTACGACCTATACGACGTAATAAAAGCTCTACGCTGAGCCCGAGCGATCCGTTACACACGACACGATATACGCAAACACACATTGTGTTATCTATAGTCCGGACCTCGTGGTACCTGCATACACCAAGTTCACTATTACATGGCGGATAACTCGAGTTACATATCTATCCAGCAGTTATCCTGCACTCGAGGGACAAGAAGGGGGCAGAGAGAGAGAGATAGCGAAGGACAGAGAGTGAGGGAGGGTGAGATAGACGAAAGCGATTACCCGAGCAGTAGTTTCGCGCTACATATTATCATGAACATACAACGAACTTGTACGCGAGCACACGTAGAGATATTACACGGTACTCGGGGTACGGGTTTGCACTTGCAACGTCCAAAATCGATCGGCGTGATAAGAATAAAAAAATGATGTCTCGCACGAAGGGCGCACCCGGTGTGCTTCGTTCTTTATTCCATTTGTCGATCTGGACTGGACGAGTCGGTCTTTCATTTTTAAAGCTAGGTGTATCCATTGCGGGGGATGAAAGTAAATACAGACTCGATTATTCGTGAAATGGATCGAGCGCATTTTTTTTATTAATAATTATTATAGTTTTTTTTGTTAAGTAAAACTGTGACGATCAGAAAAATAAAGTTTTTGTTTTCATGATTTTTTAAATTCGCTTGATGGATTTGATCTTGGGATTGATTAAAGATATTTTCTTGCATCTTCATTAAAGTAGATTCGAGTCAAGTTTTATTTATTCGAGTAAAATGAATTTAAAGAATTCGTGAAAAATGCTTATTTTTCTGTACAGTATTGCCCTGCCTTCATTTTTTTTTCAGCGGATTGGGACGATTTAAATTTAGTCGAGTTGAAATTTTGTAATTCTTTGCTAGCGTTGAATTGCGAAATTAATTCTTCTGAAAGAATAATTTAAGAAAAGAAATATTATTACTCGTATTCTCATCAAATCGTAAGATAAAATAGGAGATACCGGAAATATCGTACGAAGATTGTACAAGTTCTTATGAAATCCTGAAATTCGTGTGTTGACTATATCGTCGAAATTGCGGGTTTGGCGCGCTGTTTGTTCTCGGAAGTGCAAACGGTATTCGCGCAAGTACGATGTTTAGACACGTCTCTAGGTAGGAAATTCGCGTTTGGCCGAGGGTATGTTATAGAACGGAATGAACCCTTGCGCATAGGATCGCACATAATCCGATATTCCCGTAGCGAGCCACGTGTGTGGAAGATTCAATCGTACAATCAGAATATCCGAGTAATAGCACGAAAAGCAAAGCCACAGCGAAACGTTGAATATTACAGGACAAAAGCGAGGAGGCGGAAGAAAGTATTTTTCTTTTCTTTCCTCGATACTCGATCTCCGACATTGGAACAAAGTCGAAGCGACGTGGATAGTACGAAAAGAAAAAACGACGTGAAACAATGGCGCCTTCTGTCTTTTTTTTTTTTTCACGACGCAAATCCACGAGGCGTCGACTCGAGTGCCAACGTGCTTGTATTTTCAATAGCGAAGATAGACGACGGGTAGACCCCTCGATCCTCGAGCGTCACTCGAGTCGCCCTTTTTTTCCATTGTTCCTCCTCGAGAGGATGAAAGAAGCGAAAAAATGAAAGAGAAAGGGTGACGTTTGAGTATATTGCTATTTTTTTCTTATCAAAGGAATATAAATCCAGAGTTCTGTATATTGTGTGAATATTCTAGATCCTGAGACGACGAAAGATCGTTAAAAATGTAATCTGAATAAAGTGAAAATTCGCGTAGGAAAAAAAAAGCTTTTCGTGATGAATTTTCGACCAAGGGCGACAAATATCGTGACGGTCGTTTTACTAGCAACGTTGCATACGCGAGAGAGAGACAGAGATCATAATGCAACCGGCATAAATTGTCGGACACCCACGTCACGCGCTTTCAAAACGAGGCGAGCGATTGCGTCTTTGCTAATTGTACGAAATTAAGAAATTGGAACGACCTTGTACTCGCTCGAGGTTTCAAATATAAACGTCATTTGAATATTTCCCCACTTTTTTCTTCGTACGTTCGTAGGAAGAGTCGGGATTGACACCGGAGGAAAAGATGATCGAGCAGACGACAGCGGCCGAGACGGAAATTCGTCTCGCGATGAGACGAAGATATCTGACGGAGAAATGTGCTCAAGAGGGTCTCGATCGTCCCGGTAACGATTCCCTTCACAGACCCAACGCCTGGGAGTTTCTCGTCAACAGGGAACATCATTTGATCTGGTGCAACGTATTCAAAGCAGCTTCCACATCGTGGATGTACAATTTCAATTTACTCGCTGGGTAAGCATCGTTTTGTCGGTACGGTCGGAACTGCGTTACTTCGCGCGTTCAAATAATTTGCCCCCCCCCGCCCCCCATTGGGAACGACGTCCTTGACCTAGCAATCCGGTTGGTGCCCATATTGTGGCATGATCGCATCAAACGACTCGGGGCAATTGGAAACGTTTTCGTTGCAATAACGTTCGCATCTACGTCGTTTGTTCGTTACGTTCGTTTCGTTTCGTGAATGAATGCACCGTTTTTTTGTTTTCGTACGAATTACAGATACAGTCCACAGTTTCTCAAAGCATCGAAGGCCGTACCGGTCTCGCTCGCTAGGCAAAGGTATCCGAGGCCTACGGCTGACGAACTTGCGAAATACTTGAACGACAGCGTGAGCTTTCTCATCGTCAGACATCCCTTCGAACGTTTACTGAGTGCTTACAGGGACAAACTAGAACAAAGCTTGCCTCATACGTTTCACAGTAAACTCGGGACTCACATCGTCTCGCAGTACAGACGCAAGGTGAGTTCGTATTTTCTTATCTTACTTTGTATCGAAACGTTGAGAAATTCTGCTGGTATGTCTTTCTAGACAGAATCTTGAAAGTTTGATGACGAATAATTTATCGATAATTATCTAATTATTCGTAATCAGCTATTTAGCAAAAAAGACGAAGCGTTTATCATTCGTGCATTTTCCATTCTCAAAAATTGTACGAAAATCGTAGGAAAATCTGTCTAATGCAACTTTCCAGTAGATGAATTTTAAGCTTCTCCTCGTAATTTTCGACAGGATCCGAAAAAGGGAATTAGACAAGGTCCGAGATATCCTCATTTCGAAGAATTCGTCAGATGGCTTCTCTGCGAGTGGCGAGCAGGATACGACCTCGACATGCACTGGACACCGGTTGTAAATTTCTGCACACCGTGTCAAGTTCGTTTCGACGTAATCGCCAAATTCGAAACACTCCACGTAAGTTCGACACGAACAATAAGAAGAAAAATAGTATTAATCGATCGAAAACAAATTTAATTTAACCGTTGGAATATTGAAAATTGGCTCGAGACTCGATGAAATATAGAGATCTTAATTTTTTCATCATTAATGGCGAAAAATCGTAACGAGCGTTGAAAAATAGAATCGCGTATCGAGCGGCGAAACTCGCGAATAGTCGTACCTATGCCCCGTTTAACGTATCGACTCAACGTCAATCAACGTTAAATTGCCTCCGGCGAGGATTCACCTTGGCGAACTTGGCCGCGTACCGGAAATGTCTTCGGCCGTGAAGGCATTTCCAATGACCCAATTTCTCGGTCTATCCTAGGCCGAAGGGTCGCGTATTCGTACGTTTACGATTTTTCGTATCGAGACGTTACGTGTACGAGAAAGAAACGGACGATATCGAGGGAAGCTTTGCTACGAGGAATGAAAGATCGGCTCGAAAAACTCGAGGTGGTGTCAAACGCGCGAGTTGTTATCGAGTTTGACATCGGAGTCGCGGTATAATCCAATGAAAACTTTCCGTGTCGAGAAGCCGTTGCCTTCTGGCAAAAACCGATATCCCGAAGAGTCGAGAAACTCGAATCTTTCGACTTTGGCGCAATACCGCCAACTTTTCGACGCTACGATAAAATTTATTCTGTGTAATAAACCCGCTTGGAAGTTTTCTAATAATAACACTGTACGTGTCGTTTTCGTTGAAGTTAATTATTCAATTATTTTGTTTTTTCAGGATGATCAGAATTATCTGATAAAACACGCTCACGTTGGCCATATCATCAAGCCCGAATGGAAGAATCCGACTCGCGGTGTACAGACTAAAGACGTGATAAAAAATTATTTCGCTCAACTGACGAAGAGCCAAATCGCCGATCTCTACGAGATGTTCCGGTAAGTTTTTCTCAATGGCTTCGATAGATTCCGATTGTTCTCTTAGTAAACAAATTCGCAATGGAAAACCGTAAAAATCCGTTTCTTTGCCAGAATTTTAGCGAAAAGTCTCATAGCTAAATCGTGATTGAAATCGAATCAAATGTTCATCGTCGAATATGAAAGAATATCGAGTTTAGAAGTCTATTTAGGTGTTCTTCTCGTCTAGGAGGGTATAAGTTCGCTCATTCGATTGTCCCTAAACTAGCCGCGGTCGCAGCTCCGTGTTCAGATCCACCTATCGGCGAACTCTCGAAGTTTCTTTGCCTCGTGAGAAATAAACTATAAAAGACGAGAGGAAACTTGTTATAAACAGAACAAAAACGAACTAAAATCGGTTAAGTGCATTGCCAGATACAAGATCACCTACGAATTAAAAGATCAAGAAACAGAAATGCACAGGTTGCACTTTGCGCCAATTTGCGAACGAGTAAAACGAGATTACGAGATTAATGTTCGATTTTTCTTCTATTTTACAGATACGACTTTGTTCTATTTGGCTACACACCGGACGAGTACATAGCGATCGGAAACGACGAAGTAACGCCGTTAGTTTGTAGAAAATAAGCGAATAAGAACAGAAGAGTAACGAGAATTAGAAATTTCTCGTGAACTCGTTGGTAACGGCAATCATTGACGATAATTTCTCAATCTCATTCGTATTCGATAGAGAAAAAGAGAGAAAGAGAGACATAGAAGGGATGATTTAACGAACAACGAATAAAAACAAAACCGTGTGTAGACACACATTTTTTTACAGCGTCAGGATATAATTATAATCGTTCGGGTATCGTCCGAACGTAAATTCCTATTACTCTTGAACACGTTGATACAAAATCAACGGACAAACGTTACGAGCCGAAGCCTCGAGGAAATATATAAATGCAATTTCCCCAAGGATGCGACGAAAGACAGAATCGAATGAAGAAAACAACCGCATCGTGATCATCGAGAGAGTTCGTACAACGATGCGATTATTTTGTTTTCTTCTTCGATTCGTGTAGATAGGTGAAATTAATTGCCACGGACGTTAAAAAGGCGCGTAGGATATTGGAATGAAGAAAAAACCCCGCTAGTCTTCTCCCCGAACTCGTCGATTAGCGTACGAGCCGTTTGAAGAATTATTTTCGTTTCGTTACATCGACATTATTTTCGTTTTTTTTTTCCAACGAGCGTGGAAAATAAGAGAATCACGTGTTATTCCTTTTTCGACAAGGTCTGAATCGGCGATAATTTGCGACTCGGACGAAGAGTTATTATCGTTAAACTCGTAGTAGAAAAATTCTTTTGCCTAAGACGCGCGAATTAACGCGTAAGTACACGTACCCCCCGACACACACAAAAATACACACGAGCATTTATTTTATAGGCTCTAATTTTAAGTACGGTATAAATAAACAATGTTTGAGTACATTTGAGTGAAAAAAAAGCAAAAAAAAAAAAAAATCTCGAGCTACGACCAAAGGCCTCGATTAATTAATTCCTTACGTCGATTTTTCGAATAGTCAATCGCTATGTTGATAAAGCCTGCGTTATTGGGTTGTAAATATGTAAATGTAAGGATAATCATTTGAAAATATATATGTTTTACATTAGAACGAGCGATTAGTCGTAATTATGCGAAAACGGCGAGAGGCGCTTAAAAATATCACGCAGAAAACGTGACGAATGTTGGACGTTCGAACTCACCGGCTTGTTGTATTTTTTATTAAAATTCCAACGATCCATTTATCGTCGATAACTCGTTGCCAGACTTTCTCGATTTTCAGAGGTTTCGAGACGCTCGCACGGTGTTTACGAACTTTTTTGACCACCGGTTCACCCGTTACTTGATACAACTGTAAAAAAATCGATGAGAAAGGCGAAAAGGTAAGTAAAGGATCGACTCGAGGTTTTTGTCCTTTTGTTTTGGGACTAATCTAGAAAAAAAATACTTTACATCGTTATCCGTATCGGATTCACTGCTTTTGCCATAAATAGCTTTAGCGTTCAACTTTTTCAGAATCTTTTCGGTCAATTCTTGAACCTGAGTGAAATTGCTACGTGCTTTTTCGACTCTTTCGGTTGTATCGTGCATTTGTTTGAGCAAAAGTTCCTCGACAGGATTTCTACTCGAGGACACTTGCAAAATTTCGTTCTCCTCGTCGCTCATAGCGAAAGGATCTTCGTCCGAAAGTTCCATCATAATAGGGTCTGTCGTAGAAATAAAGGAGTGAAATGTGTTTTGACGTTGTTGATGTGCGATGCGTGTTTTTGTGATTTTTGTGAAAGAAAATTTCGAGCATTTCTTACCGTTCATCACATTTGACAGAGACGTCATAACCACACTTTGCACTTCCTACATTCGCTAACTTACTGTTGAACAAAGGCGATAAGAATTGTACGATGCAAAAATAGAAATCAACCGGCTAACCTAGATGAGCGAAGGCGATAAACAAAAACCGACTGGGATTCAAACTGTTTAACCGTTTCGAGTAACGACAACTCGCGGCAATATGACGATGGTATCGCTTATTCTTCATTATCGACGTTCGATAGACCGCGACCGTGGTGCTATCTTTGTACGACAGCAGTCCCTATCATTAATGATTCTTCATAACGCGGCTGATTCAACTAAGAGCACATTTCTTTCCCTCATTCGCTCGATATGCACGAAAGTTCACAAAACTATTGGTTTTATTGTTAATTCTTCGATACAAGTTTGTCGGATAAAAAAACACTTCAACAAGTTTACTGCCAATGCCGCATGCGGCGCTACTAATTGTTATTCTCCGTTACCATAAAGACCCCGAAATACTCGCCCGGTTCATGCGCAACCAGCGGACCGCGCAGCAGTTAAGTGCGCAAGCGCCGATACCAAGATGCAATATGGCAGCTTCGTCGACTTGTATCAAGTCATACATCGTCTTCTGAAATCCGGTAAGATATTAATCATATAATTAAACGGAATACTCTTTCGCGATTGTAAATTATGAAAATTAAATCACTGAAATTTCCTTTGCAATATGGATCCATAAATGTCTCTAATCCTCACCGAACTAAATCGTACATCATTTTTTCTCCTCGACATAACCTCAATTCACTCTTTTAAGTAAGTTCCTAACGTTTATTATGATCAGAACAATTCTATAATATTCACTAGCTATTGCACGTCATGGCAGAGGAACGGATGCCAAGAGTAGATCTGAGTAAAGACTTACCACGACTGAGCATCACCGATCTTCATTATATGAAAAAGATCGAGGAGGAAAATTTGATAAGAGCAACTCGCCTGAAGCGAATGCGTTTCATGAATCGTATCTGGGGTGCTGGTTTAGGTGCCCTTGTAATTGGAATTTACTCGTACACGTTAATTGCCGTAAAGCAAGAGACATTCTTAGATGATTTTGACGAACCCGAGAAAATAGCCGATACGCAATAAAAAAATTTTTAAAAAATTATTTATCCTTTTCTCTTTCAATTATTATCCAGAAAATATTCGTCACGAATCGTAGTATATTAACTTAACTTTTGCAACGTCCAGTCTCGTCTTTTCTCTTTCACCAAAAAATGTAGTAACTTTAAAAAACCGTTGAATTTTCCGTTTATCTCAATATCGTAAATTTATCGTCTCGCAATGGCAACACCGGGTTTAAGACTGCCTCCTTTGCCGACCGTGCGAGATCTCGTCAAACTCTACAGAATCAGCGCGAGAAAACAATTATCACAAAATTTCCTTATGAACGATCGTATGACGGACAAAATCGTCAAACAAGCGGGAAGACTAAAGGACAGTCGCGTCGTCGAAGTTGGGCCAGGACCCGGTGGTTTGACGCGCTCTATAATACGAAAATATCCTAAACAACTGATACTCATAGAGAAAGACAAACGATTCGCTCCGACTTTGGAAATGCTTGGCGAAGCTTTTGCCGAGACTAATGGAAGAATGGATATCGTGTACGACGATATACTAAGGACTAACTTTTCACCCATGATACCCGAGGACGAAAGAAAGAATTGGGACGATATATTTCCCAATGTACACATAATAGGAAATTTGCCGTTCAATGTCTCGACGCACTTGATAATAAAATGGCTTCGAGCTATCTCGGAACGAAACGGTCCATGGTCTCTCGGAAGAACGCGAATGATATTGACTTTCCAGAAAGAAGTGGCCGAGAGACTCGTAGCAAAACCGAATGAAAAGCAGAGATGTCGATTATCGATAATGGCGCAAGCTTGGACCGTACCGAGGCTTCGTTTCGTCATACCGGGCTCGGCATTCGTTCCAAAACCGGATGTCGACGTCGGAGTCGTTTCCTTCGCACCGCTCATCACTCCCCGAACGAATCACGATTTCAAATTTTTCGAGAAAGTAACGCGTCACGTATTCAGCTTTCGTGGCAAATATTCCATCCGAGGAGTCGCGTGAGTATAAAAAATTAAAAAAAAAAACTTCGATACTTTCGTCGTTATATTTCAGTAAGTAAGGTAAAAAAATTTCCATTTTCTCAGAACTCTATTTCCACCGGATTATCGCGATGAACTGTCGACAATGATGTACAAATTATCCGATCTCGAACCCGAGACAAGACCTTACGAACTTAGCGTCGAGGATATTCATCGTCTTTGTTCCGCCTACGAGTATCTTCTCGAAAAACATCCGGAAATTCGAGACTACGAGTATCGCGCCTCTCAACGATTCGTCAGTAGGACGTACATTCGTGATATTCAGGTCGAAGATATTAACGAGAAAGAGGAGGATTATTCCGACGAAATTTACGACGATCAACCTTACGACGTTTCTCGCTCGAACGAGAATCGCTAAAATTCTTCCGTAACGCGAGGAAAAACGAATCAATAGGAATAAACAATATCGTCGATACATTTTTACCGGGGTCTCACATTTATTTCGTCCCGGAGCGTAGCGTTTACATCGACGCCTTACACAAACGATTCGTTCTAATCGACGAAGGACTCGTCGTGTGCGCTTGTAAATATATACAATGGGCTTTTCAACACTTAAATCATAAGAAATATAGTACAATATACATTATCTGGATTCGGATTTTATTTTATTCTACGCGCGTCGATAAGAAGGAAAAGAATTATACCGTCAATCGTAATTGAGTAGAACTATCGTTTTTCGTCTAGCGACACGATCGTATTTTCGAAGGGAAGGAAAACAAAAAGACGGAAATGGGAACGAAACTTACGAGAGACTCGAGAAAGAATTCGTTCGATCGAAAAATGTCTTTAAACGTATCCTCAAGATGAAGAAATAAAACCAACTGTGACGAAAAATCGTTTATTTCGATAAATGAGAAATAATTCGTGCGAATTATTTTTTTTTTTTCGGTATAAACAATTTTTCGGAGGTTTTGTTTCTTAATGAAAATTTGTTTTATTTTGAAAATGAGACGTAATAAAATGGGATTGACAGTAACGTAGGATTTGCTTTTCTCTCATCTCGACGTTTATATTTTTGGCCCCATGTAAAGTAAGCGAATTTTTTGTGAATAAAAATGTTAATAAATGAAAAACGTTATGCCAAGTTTACTGTTAAAAAATTCTACGCATTTTCTCTCTGTACATTGTACATTAAGCTTTAATTTTGTTAACGACGCGAACGTCAATTTTCGTGTCGAAATTAAAAGCCCGACGTTCCACGTCGATTCAAGTTTCAAAAACAATAATAATACAAATTCGAATCAACCCTCCCACGTTTCCCCGTACCAAAGTAAAAACTTCGCGATTTCTCGCTGGTATCGTCGTCGTCGCGACGAGAATTCGCGAAGTAAGGAGAGAACAGAAAAAAAAAAAAAAAAAAAAAAAAAAATTCGCGTTAATTAAGAAACCCAATACACCGGTCGATATCACAGCTACTCATTCTTTCGAGGCAAAAGGAAGAAGGAAAGAAAAAAGACGATTAATAGTTTATATTTTGTTGTTTTAAATAGTCCTAAAGTCCTAAGTAAAATATATTATGTGTGGACGTTGCTGGTCTCGTTTGCGCGTAATCGTATAGTCAGGAATTTATTATCGCACGCATATACGAATGTGTGTTTATATATATATTTTTTTAAATATCTATACGCGTAGATATAGATATGCGATTAATCGTCACGCTTTAAAAAGCGTTTGCCTTTTTTTTTTTACAGTCACGTAGGAAACAGCGAGTTTCTGCAACGCACTATAATCGAACGCAGGCAGTCGCGGAATCCTCGAAGTGATCTCTTCTTGTCCATTCGCTGTTTTCTTCGAGGAATATGCGAGACGCAGAGTCGCGCACAATTTTTATCGTTTTTTTTCTGTTCTCTTTAGAAATCCTTCGGTTAAAGCGTTATTTGGTTAAGATTGTCGAATTCGACAGCGACCCTGTCTGCTCCGGCTGTTCCCGAAACTCTTTGCTTACGTTCGCTCACGTTGCGAGGATCACGTTACCTCTTGTCTTATTTTATATTTTCATTATTTCTTCTTTCAGCTTCTCGCGACTCCGCAAATCATTATGTTCGGAAGCGCGCCACGACGTCGACGCCAAGCGCCGAGCGATTGGGCGTGAGCCTGCAAAGTTCGACACCATCTCTTCGTTCTCGCCCCGTCCTCGGCCTGAGTTGAATTAATACAAATTAATGAAAAAATTGTTTCTCTCTCTTTTTTTTTTAAGATTTCTTTTCGATTAATTTGTGCCAAACTCACTTTGAAGATGAATGTCTCTTTGGACGACAATTCTTGAATTTCGAAGTAATCCTCGAGATCCGTCTCACAGCATACGATGCACTTGTCCAAGTACAATGGCTCCTGTGTGAGATATTTTAAAAAAAAATCCATTTCAACGATGCAAAGAAATTTTTTTTTGAATTTTTAAGAAACATCTGATCGATCTTAATTTAAGGATCAATGGAAACTCACGCGTAGCAGTGAATATCGACCAATTTTCTCTTTGACCAGAAGAAGTGTGGCTTCCTTGATTCCGATCTGTCTCGGGAAGAGGGAATCGTCGTTCGAATCCAGGAACTCTGTACTTGGCTATTTTTCAATTTTATAAATTTAAAAAAAAAACGTCGCGAAAATTAGAAAATCGATACGATAATATTGATCAAAATATTCCCAACGAAAATGAAATTTTTATGAAGACATTACCTTTCCATTAGTGACGAGCATGGCAGTGACGGGTGCGAGTTTGACGGTTCTTCCGCGCCTCCAATTATTATCAGTCGGCTGAGCCACGAGAAGACGTCCTTCCAGGACAAATCTGGCTTCCTCGTGAGCCCACTCGAGAACCTCGACTGCCATCTGATTTTTTTTGAAGAGAAAAAAGAAATAACATGAATATTAATATTTTTTCATTTCAGTGAACTGGTCCCATGTGCGTCATCGAAACTGAGAAGACACTCACCTTTCGCAATTTAATGTTCACCATGTCCTGTTCGCCGTTCGACCTCCTGCCATTCTGAATTATGGAAATTCTGCGCCAGAGTTTCGTCGACGTCACGTCTTTGGCTTCCTAATTATCAAGTACCATCGTCATTATCTTTCCAATGATTTTTATAATTTTTAATTAATCTTGAATCTTTAATATCTTATTAATTTATTTCTAATTAATTCGATAATTTTTTCCTTTTAACGTTAAATCAATTTCGTTCGTTTCGTTTTGTTTTTACGACAATTTGACAAATTACTCACGGCATTCATGTGTTCGAGATGCAATTCGATGTTAGCTCGTGCCTGCTCGAGTCTTTTTCTCGCCTCCTGAGCATCGACCCGAACCAACGGAGTTGCTTTGAGAAGACGAGCCAATAGAAGAGGATATTTCGTGACCCTCTGAACAGGCACCATTAGAAATGAATTGAGATTCATTCGTCTCAATACCGTGTTCTCCATTTGGGATACTTTCAAGAAAATTCTCAAGAGCTCCTTCTCCTTTTCGAGATTTTGAAGAAGCAGACTCGCTCCACCTTGTCGCGTGCAGTAACTCTCGAACGCGTGTAACATTCTCTCGGACTCGAGAAATATCTTTCCAACGTCTACCGTCACGAGATCCTCGTCGCCCGACACCTATTCGCGTTTGTTAAATATTTTTTTTAGAATTATTTTATTTACAAATTATTCCGAATTGTCGAACGAATTTGTCGAAAAATTTGTTATCTTAGAAATTTCATACATTCAAGACCTATTCAAGAGACTCTGAAAGTTTTATCTCGATTGTGCCAAGGAATTAAATTTGCCGGATAATTCGTTCGACGTATGAAATTGAATTTTTGCACAACGACAAATTTATTTTTCGTTGATTTTACCTGACTAATTTCCACGGCGTCTTTGAGCTTCTCGGCGAGGACGAGATTGTGCTCGAGAAGTTCCTCTACGTTGAGAAATATAGCGGACAATTGTTCCTGCGTTAAAAGTCCCGCCCTCAGCATCGGACGATGAAACTCCTCGAGTATTATTTGCAAATCTCTACCGTACTTTTGCTCGGTCTCCACGATCTCGGTTATAATCTCCTTTCGCTCGGCTCTTTTCTTCGAACACTTGCGACAAACGAACGGAGCGTAAACGACACCGCTAAAAAAACAAGAGACGAAACAAAAAAGACAAATCCGATTATTTAATATTTCGACAAGAAAATTGTATTTTTTAATTCCCTATTATTAAAAATATTATTTCCTATTTAACTTGCCCTCGATCATTCGAGCACCTGAAATTATTATTCGTCTTCGCAAGAAGATCGTTAAAAAAATCCTACCGAACAAAATCTTGTCCAATCGTTTAAAAATCGACGTTTTCTTTTCTCTCGTTACAAAACCAACGTAATAACTTTCCCTGAAACCTGCTGGTTATCTCACCTCGTATAATTAATGACCCTCTCGTTTGTCGCCGCTGTGATAATTAATAATTAAGGAAAAATCTCGAACGAATCGACGAAATCGCTCGAATCTTTCGCTCCGAGAATTTCTCAATCACAATTTGCAAATCGTCCAAACAAATATTACCAAATCGAAGACAAAATAGAGATCGAATTAAGGAGAATTTGGGCAAGAAGTACGTGATCTACGAAACGAGGGAAAATTTAAAAAAAAAACTAAAACAACTTGGGGAACTCGAGCGGATATAATATTCGCGGTGCGACCAAGACGCCAAAACTTTCTCCTATAACATCGATATTCCGTTAGCCACCACCCTCCCCTGCCTGAGCTGCGAAACAGCGAAAGTAAATGTGTGCTCTCGTGTACGTTATCGAACGAGAGCGAAACGTTCGTTTTCTGTGGCCAAGTTTTACGAATTAACGAGCCGGGACACGGGCGACGAGCTTTCCATCGCGTTCTTCCAGTTTGTATATAACTTTGAATAAATACAAATCGATTTAATCCACCCCCGATCCAATCCATTATCGATTGAGCCAAAAAAAAAATTTCTTTCCTTTTTTTTCGTTCGAAGTAAAAATCATTCGACGATAATTTCGTGGAGGAAGTATTTGAAGGAAGGAAAGAGGAGGGAGAGAAGAAAAATCAAAAGTTGACTCTCGATTCGAATGGAAGATCATGGAGTGACCGCAGCACGAACTCGGATTTGCATAGAAGCGATCGACGCGTTTAGCTTCGACTCCGCAGAAACCTCCTCTTTATTTCCTTTCACGCTCTGATCGGCTTAACCACGGTAACCACGCGCCGATAGTTTCCTCCTACTTAAAGAAAGTTTTAAACTTTGAAGAAGAAAAAAGTAACAATAGAGAAATATCGTACGCGACAGACCTACGGAGAGAAGATGGTCTCGCTTGATTGAGAATCCATGACGATCGGATAAAGGATTATTCCGAAACGAGTATCGTTTCGATAAACTCGTGGACGAGAGAGAACGATTGTTTGTAATTACGAGACGTTTTTATTTTTTTTACGTAATGATTTATATTTGTTTTTATACGGGCAAACATTTGAGTGTTTAATATTTATTTGCAGTACTTATATTTTCTAGTTTTATTTTTATTCATAAAATTTTCAATATTTTCAATATTTTTTATAATTTGAAGATTTTTATATTTATAATGTTTTTAATTCTTTTATAATTCAAACATTTTATCGTTACTATTTTACGCTAATTCAGACAACATAAATTAAAAACTTGCAAATTACTTCCTCGTTGCTTTATCCCACCGATAAAAAAAAACCTTCTCCATGAGGAAGTCGAACAAATTTCTACCACCATTGGGAGTCGTGTAATTTCGTTCTATTTTCAAAAAACACGATGATAAAGTCAAATTCGCATGGTATATTAAATATTTATCTGACTCTCGAAATTATTAAGTCCCGGTAGTAAAACGTCGAAACGTACGAACTTTCCAAGTGAAACAAGTCAACGATAAGTCCGACGCGCACTTCCTAAACCGCTCGTTGCCCGGAACGGGGCGTAGCGTATGAAGCGAGACGCCACGGCATTAAATCGTAATGAATCAATGTCCGAAAGAACGTTTCACCGCGCGTCAACGTCCTACCGGTTTTCCGGTGCGCTTAGAATGCGCATGCGCGCAAGCGTTGCGCAACCTTCCTTAGATCTCGTTTCCGATGGCAATACGCCTCGCTGGCTCGCTCGTAGCCATGATGTATTCACCAAAAAGTGTGTCAACGACGATTATTCCACTTTGCATTAGAAAATCATGTCGTTTTAAGATTTTTTTTTTCGTTTTTTACATTAAAAAAACAAAAAATTTTCTTCTTTTTTTTCAATTTTTCTTTTTCTCTCTACATCAAGGTGTGTCTAAACGCACGTACGACGATCCTTATAAAGGTGACGCTAATAAACCAGCGAGCGATTGCCGCTCGGTTGAACGCATTCACTTCTACCTTACAGACAAGAACGACCAAGTGTTTCTCGCGAGAATTTTTATAGGCGCTGATTTATTTACTTTTTTTTATGTTTCTTATTTTTATATCTCGCGACATTAAATTAATTAATTAATTAAGTGCCATTTTTTTCAATTTGGACCGAGGGTCGAGAGAAGAAAATTTCTATCGTTCTTTGCATTTTTTTTTGTTTTTTTTTGGCGCGGTATGTAATGACGTACGGATGTAATTACCTGTCGGTTATCAGAGGCTCGAGACGCTGTTCGCAATCCTCGCAGAGCTTCGTGTCGCCGGATATAACTTGAGGTATCTCGCCGAGGAGACTTCCCGGTCCCGACGATGCGTTTCCGGTTCTCCATCGACGTGCTATACCTCGGCTGCTGCTCGCTTGACTACTCTCCGAGCCGACCCCGCTGTCGGTTCGCTCGATGTCGACCGTGCGTGTCTGCAAATTGGATTTTTTTTTCAAAATTTTCAATTAACGAACGAAAATTTGGATTGCGATTATGTTTTTCAAGAATTCAGGGAAAATATCATGGGAATTTAATTATGATAGCTCTAGAAAGCAAACTTTTGACTCGTTCTAGTAAAAACGCGATGAATTTGTTTTAAAAATAAATTTGCATACTAATTAATTGCTAAAAATAATTTATTGCGTAATTTTCTTAATCTTTTTTTGAAAATGATTATTATTTATTAAAATTATTAATAATTATTGTTAGTAGTAATTATTTAGTACAGTATGTTTGATAATTATAAGGAAATAATTTTTTCTACCGAAGTATAAATCAAAATCTTCATAAATAAACGAATTTTGATTAGCTGAGTATTTTTTCTTGTTTTTTTTTTCAAAAAATTCCATAAAAAGCTAGTAACAACAATTCGTTTCAAAACTTGAAGCCATTTATAACAAATATTAACGATCGTATAAATTTTAGCCAAAATTACCTTCAACGCTTCCGGCGAACTGGTAAGAATAATATTGCACTCCTCGCTGCTGTCGGAAACGTTCGATATTTGTGAGCTCTTCGAGCTCAGATCGCCCATGCTGGTCTCCTTCTGTTCGTAAAGAGCCTCGAGATCGCCCTCGGCATCGTCCTCGTCATCGTCGTCCTCGTCCTCGACCTCGTCTTCCTCGATCGTGACCGCTCGATCCTTCGAGTCCATGAGAAAATTCAAAAGTTCGAATTTACTGGTCAAATTTCCATCGCCAGTCTGGGTAACTTTTTTGAAAAATTCCTCGGGACTCTTGGATAGATAAGCCTCGACGCCATTCGCTTCGTCGAGCTTGAAGTCGTTAGTTTTCTTGAAAATATCGTCGGTAAGATAAGAGCGAAGAAATTGTCCAGAGTTGACCTTTTTGTAATAAGCCTCCTTGTACTCGTCGGCGAAATAAA
This sequence comes from Netelia inedita, assembly GCA_964017225.1. Taxonomy (NCBI): domain Eukaryota; kingdom Metazoa; phylum Arthropoda; class Insecta; order Hymenoptera; family Ichneumonidae; genus Netelia; species Netelia inedita. The sequence goes on along the minus strand of OZ024922.1, from coordinate 6,540,170 downwards.
TTCTGTCCTTGATGTAATCCTCGGTAGGTGGCGGACTGAGCGGAAGTGGCGGTGGTTCGTCAGGAATCTCTTCGTAAATTGGCTCTTTGATGACCTCGTAAGGATTCTCCTCGAGGAAAAGATTCGTCGAGACGAAATCATTGTCGGAGTTCAAGCTCGGTGACCTCGAGTACGAGGGTTCGGGTTCGATCGTCGATTCGGAACTCTCATAATCCTTGCTCTTCAGCAAACTTTGCTTCAATATTCTTAAAATAGCTTCGCCGCTACTCTCATCCAAAATCTCACCGTTTTCCCGCGCTTTTCTCAACGAATCCTCGAGCAGCTTGGAAATCAACGACTCCTTGGACAGAGTCGGCCATCTTGTCGACTCGATGTCGCGAAAACGAGACTTGTTGTCGCTCTTGGAAAAACGCTCCTCCTCGCTACAACCTGAAAATTTCGAGCACGTCGAGTCGGAAATAATTCGTCTTTTCAGTCCAGAACACCTTTCGGGTACTTCCGGACTCTTTTCGTCCAATGGCAATGGTGTCGAGTCTTCGCTCTTCTTTACCACCGTTTCGTCACACTGGCCGCCATTTCGTGGCAGTGAATTTTTCGTTTTTTCGTCTCTCGACGTCGATTCGAGAACGATGTTCGATCGGTAATTTTCCAGTATAACGAGAGTCCGATTTTCCGAGGAGCTTTGAATTTTCGTTGGACTAGAGGAATTTACGGATATTACGGTTGGATTGCAAACGCTGTCTTCGCCACCGACGCTTATCGTAACTTTGTTATCGTTGCTGCTCGATTCCGTCACGGGACTCTGATCGCCGTTGATCATTATCGACGTTCTTCGTGAACCGAGCGGTGTCTCGGTACCGCCGACCCGAAGACGATGAACCAGTGGCGAAGCTCGCGGGCTGACCGTTATTTTGCAAACGTTAGTTTCCGGTCGAGCGTTTATAATTTCGATCCTCGACGAACTACCGAACGACGAGCTTCTCGAGTTCCAGGTACTCGTCGAATTCGTAGTTTCCGGTGAATTGCTCGGGAACGTTTCCAACGTTACCGATCGATTCGGATCGCGTTTCTTCGCTTCGAGGGGTCCGGGATCGCTGACTCGATCTCTCGTCAGGTGTTTAGGTTTTCCCGGTGGTGGAGACCAGCTCGTCGGTCTCATACGTCGAAAATTTTCATTGTTTCGCGATAAATCGGTTCGACGCAATGGCGGCGGCTCGGCCTCTTTCTCGCTCAATTCCGGAACTTTCGGGCTGCCGAACGTCGCCGATTCGTTCGATCGATCTTCGTCCGGTTTATTCTCGACGATTATAGGCGTTTCTTCGATCTCCTCGTCGATTTTTGGATCGACGATCGCGAGATCTTTCGTGACGCCGATTTTCGTGCCGATTTTCGTGCCGATTTCCGGGTTGATCTTGCGTCGTAGACTCAGGCGCATCGTGTCGATATAGTGAACACTTCCGGCCGTTACTTCCGGCCTGATGACCGTACGATCGCTCTCGCTTCGTGACAGACAGGATCTTCGATTGTTATCTTCGAAAAAATAAACGAAACAAAAATGCAAATTAAAAATTAAAAATATAATCGAGAAAATTTCGAGATGAAATTAATTGGTGATTTTTAATGAATTTTTATTCACGAAATAGGGCTGTTTAAATTGAAATAACGATGACGATGTCGCGCGTTTCGTGAGCTTATAAAACGAAAAAAAGAGTGACGTAGCGACGAATGCAAGGGGCAAAGACTCGACCCGATTCCTCGAGTGAAATCGTGGACTTCGTGAGCGCTCCTCTCTAAGCTTTTGCCGTTCGATCGAGCGGGCATCGGGCATGTGCGAGAGAGCACCGGCTGTACGACAACATTGTCGTTCGTCGTGACGAAATCGTATAAATTGCTAATTTTCGGATAATTAAGGGGTCGCCGAGAAAACGACGACGAAGACGTGCAATCGAGGCTGAAAAGAAGGCACGATCGGATTGCGTTACGTGGTCTCCGATGTTTCAACGTAAAGCCGACTATTTGTCAACTTTGAAGAAATTCTCGAGAGAGCAAGAAAATTCATTTTATTCACCAATTAACGAATTTTTCTTTTTCGTTTGAGTAAATTTATTTTTTAAATTAGTTTTTTCTATCGAAATACAACACAGTGAAAATTATATTGCTAAAAAAGATCGGCTGATCATTTTTTCATCGAAAAAAAATTAAATTTTACTTTTAAACGAAATTTTTAAGAATATAATTTTTATCACCCTTATTATTTTATTTTAAGGGTTGAATTTTGTTCTTTACTCAAGTTTGCGAATCTTTTTTTCTAGAAAGTTTGGATGAATTCGAATATCTTTAGATTTTCTTTGTCTCTCACGGTTCGCGGTCGCTCGGTTCAGAAGTCACGATGGGGATTTTGCAGTCCGTAGGTGGAAGACCGGAAGGGAAACCGCAGATTCGACCGCCATGACCGATTCCACGCGGTTTCATGCAATTTCAACGAAACACAAGAATCTCTCAAACGCGACACACAGGGACAAAGACACCAGGAAGTTCCGGATTTTGAAAGTATCCATGACACTAACCTGTGGTTTGGGCCAATTCACTCGAGCATTACAAAAATAAGAACGTCACGTGACTCGTTAACCCGACGATTAAATCGACATTAAAACCACAATTTTTGTCTCCTCGTTCGAGGAAAACAAAACAAAAAATGTCATAATTTTGATAATTTTCAGTATTTAGTTCCAGCGACAACTTTCCATTTTTATTTTTTTGAAATTTATATATTCCTGGCCGAATTTTCGACCCCGATGAAAAAAAAGTGTCATGGAAGTCACGAATTATAATCTGTTTTTTCGTACGTGCCTCAGTTGGAGAAAGTCTTCTTTTTTTTTAAGGATTGCCACGGTGCATTAATTTTCGTGAATAACATCGACGTAAGAGAATGGTTTGAAACTCGTGGTTCGAAGTGTTCGAAGCGCGTGCACTTACGCGCCTATAGACACACGTGCGTCTATCTAACGATCTAACGTCTACCTTAAATGATCTTCGTGATACATTTCTAACGGATCTTGTAAGACGCTTCTCGAACGTTGTATATTCTGACCTTTAACTCAGATTTAACGACCGGGCGTAATTCTCGCTCCACTTACACCGGCGACTGTAACATACGAGGAATGCCCTCGCGGGCTGTAACATTAGTGTTTCAAAAAGTGAAATAGGGCATTAAAAAACACAATGAATATGTCGATAAGGTGACATTACAACGGGAGAAATAGATAAACAAATAATCTGTGACAAGTCAAAGAGAGTTTCGCATAAAAACTGTGTAGTGTGTAAAACACTAAAAAAAGTGTGTTCCATATGGAAAAGTTTCTTTAGGTACGAAATAATTGTGGGAGTTAGTGGATAGTGACGATAATAAGAAAGAGTATTTTTTGACATTGAATAGAACTAAAAACTGTCACAGAACGCTAAATAATATTTGAAAACAGTAAACAGTGACTTATGTACGAAATAGTGTTCTTTACGTGATAAATAGCTTCGAGCAATGTTCAATAATGTATAAAATGCAGATTAGTGTTTTTAGAAATTCATTAGCAATATTAAACGATGTTTTAAAATACTAAATATTTTCCCAAACACTAGACGTTAATTAGTGTCACGTAATGCTAAAAAATATCCAATACACTAAATACTATCGTCAAAAAAAATCGACAAAAATTTATCAACGACATCAAACATCTAAAAATTCACAATGTACCCAAATAAAACAAAAATTAAATGTCCAAAACACTAAAAACCAATTTTCGTCAATATTACAAAAAAAAATCTAAAAACTAACTAGACATCTAAAATTATGCTAAAAACGATTATAACCATAACCGGCTGGATTTCTGAGACGATGAAACACGCTGTCGCACATTGACACACTTGTTTCATGCGTGCATGCATATACGTATGCGAGGGAGTCCCGACGATCGGTGAAAGTGGTGTTCCCGCTTCTGCGTTGTTGCTTGGAGAGAGAGAGAGACAGCGACAGAAAGACAGAGAAAGAGGGCGACCAACGAGAGTGAGCAAGAGGAACAAACCGATCGTTTCAACATGTGTGCGTTCGCACACAATTACACACGACTTAGTGTACATAAGTGTTCACAAATGAGAACCTCGCCTTTCATCGTTTGTGCCGCGATACTGGAATTTCTCGACTCGCGATGGAAAACTCGCGGCAGGGCTCGCGCTTTCCGCACACGCTGGCCTTTACGTGTGTCCTTGCGCACGTGTGTGTGTCTGTGTGTGTCTGTGTGTGTGTGTGTCCGTGCGTTGAAGTTTTTCCGCAGCCGCTCTCACGAGAGCTCTCGCTCCACTTTGTACTATTCTCTCTCTTTCTTTCTACCTCGGCAAAAGTCCGAGAGGCGCGATCGCGCTTATTAGGCGCATGGAATTTCTGGAACGAGTGTAATCCCTGCAGGAGAGTGTCCCCGACAAGAGAGAGAGAGAGAGAGAGAGAGAGAGAGAGCGTAAGATTTTTCGCCCCGCGGTCAATCTAATTCCACACAATAATACCTTCCTCGAAAAATAATTGAAAAAATCATCAAAAATTCCACAAAAAAACGAGTTTGAAAAACGTTCAATTTATTTTCGTCAATCTTTGTGTGCTTTTTTTTACTGTTTATACCGAGGAAAATAAACAGTTTGATCGATTTAACGCGCGTGATTTATAAGACGTTGTGATAATAGTATGAGAAAAGACAAAAAGTTCGATATTTCGTTGATAATGCGAGAGACGAAAGGGAAATGAGAAATTCGAAGGCTGGCCCTAATAAAGTAAACCGAGTGAGCGTCGGCGATATATGTTCCGTTCGGAGAAAGTAATAGAGCCAAGAACGCGACGAAATTACATTACGGATATATACGTGCGTACCGACCGACGTTTCGAGTGCGATACCTTCGATGTAATACAGTCGTCGACTCGTACGTTATTTCTACATTGTAGCGTGGTTCGCTTCGAGGTCGATTTACTACGTGCCGGGAAAGGTTTCATTTTTCAGTGGTAAAAAAAACAACGTTCGACTCTCGGACCGTAGAGAATCACGTCGGGAGTGGGAGATAGGACTCGCAAATGGAGAATAAAATTGTGAACTGATCGAAAGCGAAAAAATAATAATTAAAAATAAATAAAATAGAAATATTAATAAAAAATTAATTGATTAATTTTGTTACTTCGTCTCGTTGATGATCGATTGATTTTGTTTTATTATAAAGAGGAGATACGTATGAAATATAAATTGTGAATCAAAATTGCGAACATTTCAAAAATTGGCTTTTTTTTATTTCAAATTTTTGTTTTTTAAGGGATGTTTTCCGGTATCGCGACCTTCGTTGAAAATGTTCCCACAGGTAGTCGAGCGAGCTTGGCTCTCCCGAAGTACCGGAGAGTAGGAAAAAGGAGTAGAAGAGAAAAAAATCGAAACGATTCATTCGCGCCGCTTCCGCACTCTGCGAGCTCGTTCCGCGTTAATTATGAGAAGGTTCGCCCCTCGACTCAGCCGTTAATTCTCGCGTTATGGAAAGCAGCGTATCGAACGAGCTGCAGCAAAACAACGGCGGAGCACCGCTCGATGTACTTCGCTATATTAGCCATTAAGGTCTTGGAGGGAAGAGAGAGAGAGAGAGAGAGAGAGACGGAGAGAGGACATGGCAAACCCTTGAGTCTTTGGTACGAGCGTGAACGAAATCGTAATTTATCTTCGACCGTACCGCGGAAAGGAGCGAGAGATAGGAGAAAACTTCCCCCGTGAAAAGGTAAGCCCACGTGCTTCTTCGACGAGCCAACCGATCCGAGAGTGCACAGCGCGCGCAATGTTGCACCGCTCTGGTACGCGAACGCGCCTCTCAGCCTCGGACTTAATAACTCGCCCGGTGAGTATATAATACGCGAATACGAATGGCAGACAACGTACGCCCGAGTTGTGTACAGGGAGATTCATAAAATTGAAAAAATACCAAATTTTGTCAAGATATATAATTTTTTAGGGGTGGTTTTCGAAATTTTGGAGGCGATCAATTATTTTTCAATTTTTTACGGATTTTTATATTGCGATGCAGAGAACGAGGTTTATGTGAAAAAAATTGAAAAAATTTTATTAAAGAAAAAAATCAATTTTATATATTTCCGAATTTTTTATGAGCGTTAAATTTTTTATGCAACCATTGACGTTTTAATTTCTTTATTTTTGTATTGCCATCGCACAGGCAAGATGTATGCAATCAGCCTATACAGGGAATTTCGTAATTTAATAAATTTTCTTCGAAAATATAATATTCCTCGCTATTCCCTTTATGATTTATCGACGATAATTTATATTTTAATTCGTTCGTTTACGTTCGAACGATAAAAACCCTGATACAGGACGATGCAAAATCTGGTAACGCAAATAATTATGAAACTTTGTACATAAATTTCCATTTTTATGGTTTACCCGCGTTCCTTTTTATTTCTATGGCACGAAGGTCGTAGAATATTTTTTTATTAATGTTCGACGACGTAAAAATTCCGTAAACTCGTAAAATTTTGTTACGTATACGTCGTACTTCACGGTAGTTATGAATCGCGCTGCAAGACGATGCTCTCGGGTCGTGTACCCCACCCGGCCTGTCTCGACAGACGATAATATACTCGTACGATAGTACTGCATGGATGAGACGAAGCATATAGTCATGGGGCATAGTCGAGAAGAGACGATATAGAGCTATAATATAATACCACGGAATCACCGGTGGCCGTTCGCCCACGAGTTTTGTCGTCGTCGTCGTGCGTTCTCGGCACGGACGCTCACGGTTATCTAACTTGTCGCGTTTCTTACGAGCGACGGTGCGCGGCACACGAGCCCTCGAAGGCCAAGAGGCAGCGAGAGCAAATAGAAAAAAAAGAATGCAATAAAAAAAAAGAAGAAAAAAAAACAGATAATAATAATCGACGTTGACGACCGGAAACACGATCGCCGGAAGTTCGATTTCTCAAGCGTTCGCGGGATCGCGATTTATTTTTCGCCCGTCGTGCCTTCGTTCGCGTGTAGGTACTTTGTGTTTTCCCGTCGTGAAAAGAAAAGACAAAATCGGTCGGAATAAAACGCGATCGTTTCACGACGATGTAAAATCGAGACGAGAGAACGAGAGGAGTCGGCGATAGAAAGAGAAACTAGCGGAATCGGGACGGTGGGGTGAGACATCCTGCGGCACAGAGAAACTGCCAACGTTTCGTTCGCCGGAAGTCATTGGGAATTCTCTATTCACCGCGACTATACGCACGAGGCAACGAAGCATTAGATCATCGAGGCGTGTGAAAAATTCAATCCACCTTCCTCCCCATTCGTATGCCCGAGACTCTCGTCCGGACGCACTTGGGCATTACTCGAATATTGAATTTTGTTTTACACTTATGAAGCGACCCAAGGATTTTAAGCGATCAATCGATTGTCGATTAAAAATAATCGATAATAATCGATAATCGATACCAATCGATAATAATCGACAATCGATAACAGTCGATGCCAATCGATGCAATCGATAATCGATACCAATCGATAATCGATGCCAATCGATATACAGTCGATAATCGATAATATTGATAATCGAGACTAATAATCGAAATGCGATAATAAAAAATCAATAATCGACACGAATGAAGCATTAACTACGGATTAACTACGGAGAATTTAAATAATCGAGTCGATCGATCATTGTATCGGAATGTTAATTTGATTTGAAAAAAATATATATAAAAATAACAAATAAAAACGTGACCCAAGCCCGTTTCGAAAAACGAGGAAAAAGTTACGAATAAATCGACAATGAAGAAACATTCGAATGAAAACAAACGTGCGAGAACGAGGGAGCGAGAGTCGTGCGCGTACGGATTGTCTGACCGTCCCTGACCTTATCTACTGCCCGGCGACGTGCGCCCAGCCTGGACCCGCGAGACACATATATACCGCAAAAATACCGAGGGTCTTTTTTTTCTCGTTTTTTTTCTCTTCTTTTCGTAACACATTCATACACAATGCGAGAGTGTGCAACGCGTGCTCGATATCGCTCTTCATGAATTCACGAGAGAGAACATATATATATATATATATACAGAAACACGCACATAATGCCCGGAGGACATGGCTCACGGTCGTCAGGATCAGCAATAACCTTTCTCTCCTTTTTCTCTCTCGACCGCGTCGCGCGTATTCTCCTCTCACCACCGCGACGCTGTTCAACTTTAAACCGGGATTATAATGACGTTATACGCTCGCTTCTGTCCACCGAGATAAAACAACAACAAAAAAGACAGAAGGCAAAGATAGAACGAGGAATGCAAATCGCTGAAAAAAATTGCTTTGTTCCATCGCGAAGCTTCGTTCGACAAATAAATTTGCTTCTTAATATTAATACGAGATAGAAATTTGTTTGGTAATATCCCAAGGGTTAAAAAATTTCATTTTATTCAACGGTAAATTGGTCAATATTTCTTTCGCGAGGATCACGAGTCGCGTATATAATAAAGCAACATAGTCGATTAAACGCATTTCGCTCGTTGATCTCTGAGTTGGAAGGAACAAGAACGAGATATAATGATAGCGTGTATCGGCTTGTACTCTTGTATATCCGCAGTAAGACCGTTAACTAACTCTGTAATAGAGGAGGGAGGGGGTGAGGGATGAGGAGAAACGCGATAGGTAAAATACACACGCACCCATAAATATATATATATATATATATATATATAGTAGGTATATGTAGTATGTGTGTGTACTGTGGGGATAGAGAGGATAGAGTGACTCGCCATACCTCAAGAGCTCCCCTCCTGTTATCCTTGCTTGTAATCCACGCAATGCGCATTTTTTTCACGAGTTCAAGGATATATATTCTGCAACGCGGTGGGCGCGATAACTCGTGTCGGCACTCAGCGCGTTAACGGTCCATTAAGTCTCTCGTACAACACGTCGCATATATATTTATATATATGTTTTTATATTTATGTACGCGCATGAGCGCGCGGGTGAGATAAAGAATCGCGTGTTAGCAGCGTGTGTATTACTCGACGAGGACTCGTCGATTGTTAACGAGAGGAAGGAAGTAGAACGAAAATTGGCATTGAGACAACTTCGGGACAAAATTCCTCGGTTTTGTTAAATCGAACCGATTTTTAATCGATAAACTTGAATTTTTTGTGCGCAAATATTTTATAAGGGTGGTTTTGATTTTTAATGGAGTCGCGAATTAAATATTGATCATTTATCTCAAATGAAAATCTTGAAAAATGTAAATTAGGATATTTATTGTTGTTTATTAGTTTTCTGTAAATTGATGATGGAAGAATGGAATGATGAAGAATAATATTTTTCGAATAATCGATAATCACCGACAATAATAAAATGGACGATGAAAGTGAGATTCTTACCTGCCGATTTGCGAATGAGTTCCCTATCCTCGTTACCGATCTCCGGCATTCGATCCTCGAGTTCCTCGATCTCGATCTCCAGTTCGGTCTCGTCTTCCGGTCTGATCGTCTCGAGGGAGGTTTCACTACCGACGCGCATCCGTTTATCGTCACCGTTGTCCTCGAACGCGTCGCTCTTCGCGTCACTCGTGAGATCGATGGAAATATCGGTAAGCGTCGATTCCGATAACGATCTCGTCTCTTCCGTCGACGTCGTGTCGACGATCGACGGCGTCTTGCTGTTCGAAGTATTTTCCTTTTTGGCAGAATTTCTCGCCGGTACGTCGGGTCTTTTGGCGATCGACAATTGCTCGATCTTTGTTCGGTCGATCGGCGGATTGATCTTCACTTCCGGTACGATCTTTGGCTCGTGAACGCGCGACGTCGATCTCTTAGGATCGCGAATGTTCGGTATCGTTATGAACTTCGGCCTCTCGGGTATGTGCTCCTCGGGTATTATCGGCTCTTCGACATTGGCGATCTCGATCGGATTCTCCTTAACGATCGAACTCGTCGATATTCTGCTCGATCGGTAAACACTCGAAATGGCCAATTCGGGCGGTTTTTCCGGGGCGAAAATCACATTGTTTACATTGAAAAGAACGTTCTTGCGTTTACCAACGTCGGACTTGCCTCTTTTTAATATAGATTTCAAGGTCGTTCTCGATTCTTTGATCCTGCGCGGTGGTCTCTTCGGCGAAATTTTCGGTATGGGAATTCTCGTCACGGTAGAGACGGCACTTCCGGTTTCTTCCTCGTCGGATATCTCTCGTGGTTCGTTGAAGACGCGTATCCTCTGGCCACCGATGGCAGCGACCGCGTTTCGATTCGGCACGCGCTCGATCGATTTGACCTTGGAGGGGTCGAAGAGACTCGACGATGGTTTTTCCTCGAGTTCGAGGGCGTTGTCGGACAGATCGTCGCTAAGATCGTCCTCGTCTCTCATCTGCTTCTTCACGAGGTGATAAGGATTTACGTCGCACTCGAGGATACTCTTGCGCGAATCGCCGGAAGTCGCGACCGGTGTCCCGACGCTCAAGGTCGTCGCGTCCTTGTCCTGCCAGTTACGCGGCTTTTTCGCTACTCGCACGATTCTACCCGGGGTGTTTCTCGTTTCTTCCTGCGACGTTTCCGCCAGCCAATCGTCACTCGACCCACCGCCGAAACTCGCTCGCGACTTTCGCGCGTTCTCGTCGTAACAGGGCGACTCCGTGTCGAACCACTCGGTCCTCGAGACCGCCACTTCCGGTGACGTTACTTTGCGATCCTTGTTGCTACGTGCCACGCTCTGACTTCGAGAATCCCGCTGGTTCGATTGCCTGTGGGGCGATATACTGCGAGCTCGAGATCTCGGCTCTACGAGACGACTTCGTCGCATAAGGTCGTAAGGGTCGTCGACCGAGGATCTCAGAACACCTTGAAGAACCAAAGGAAACAAAATATTGCTAATATTTCGACTTTAGCAATGAAAAAAAATGAAATAAGTAGATTCTCATTATTGAATTTTCATTAAGCGAAAGTGAATTTTGATAAAACATCCCTTACGGATTAGGGGATGAAATATTCAACCTAGAATCAAGCGATTAACATTTTAAACTTCATTTTACAATTAATTCGTCAATTTTTTCCTGCACCAAAAAAATTGAAATAATTCTCATTACTCTAAGAAGAAAATGCTCGATCAGAAACAATTTTTTGTTTTATCGAAACGAAACAAAAATCACGCCCTTATACACACTTCATATTAAGAAAACGCGGGAAAGAATTAAAAAAAAAACAACGCGATATTTAATTCCCTGAAAAAAACATTTAATCGACCTAAAATTTCACCTTTATTATTAACAATTCCCTCGATCAACGTTTCATTATCGATACCCACAAGAAAAAATTTCGCTCGATCGAACGCGTCGTCCATAAACCTCTTTTAATGAGGCCCATTACTCGAAGCAGCGCGTAAAGAGAAGATTCTCATGACCACCTCGATCCGCGCGTGCTTTTTACACCATTCGCTCGCCTCGTAAAGAAAACTAGATATGATAATTACGTTTTATAAGAGCAATTTTTAAAAGGAATTCCTTCGACACGACTTACCGGCCAAGCTTGGACGCGTTCTTGAGGAAGTCGTTGCCATACGGCATGTACCGCCCAGTGGTACACCAGCGAGACGATGACCACCGCATTTCCGACAGTTTCCCAATTTTCTTGTCGTACCGATGAGAAATTCCGGACAGGAACATACTATGAGGACCGGTGCTCCCGGTGGTGGTGGCGGTGGCGGATTTAAAAAACCTCTCGGATCGTGAATACCTCGCGAGGATCTTACCGTACCGTAAAGCCAAGGATCGCCGTACAACATTTGTCGCGATAACGCGCTACCACCGCTTATCGTACCCCAACCCTTCGTCTGTTCGTCCGCACCCTGATGATTCTGGCGCGACAGTCCGAGACGCACGCTCCACGATTTTTTACCCTTGCTCAACGTGTCGTAATTCTGCAACGATAATAGGAAACAATATTTTCGTTAGCACGAGACAACGTTCGCAACTACGTACGATCTTATTGACGATAATGACGATGAAAATAAAATTAAGATTTCGATTTCAGTATGGTCGAAATTAATAAATTTATGAAAATTAATTTTATTATATTTTAATAATAATAATAATAATAATAATAATATTTGAAGTTAATAAGCTTATAAAGATAAATATTATTAATTATTATTTATAACCTACATAATAATAATAATAATTTATCTTGTACCAATAACGATAACAAAAACACTAAAAACGTAAAAAAAATATTTCAATTAGAAATATCCGACCGTCGAATAATCTCGATAAAAACTGAATCCGGAACGATGCTAACGAAAAGAAAACTCCTTTGCATAAAAGAAAAGAGGACGCAAAAAAGTCTCGATTCTTGTAAAATAACTCGAACATAAAGAAGAGCTCGTATATTTCCGTAAAAAAAAAATTAAACGAGGTCGAGGAGTTCTCGACTCGAGCGAGTGCCAAGAACCAAGACACTCGTTGCATGAAAGAAACGCGAGCGAAAGAAAAGAAGATAAAAAAACAAAGAAAAAAAGCGACAGCGAAGGTGCGAAAAAGCGCGCGAAGAAAGAAAGGATTTCGCGCGACAGAGAGAGAGAGAGAGAGGATCGAGGAGCGCCGGTTGCACTCGAAGAGCTCGTGTCTTCTGGCTGCTGGCTCGTTCACTCGCTGCAACGCGGGGAAAGTGAAGTAGAATCGAGACACCGGGATCGGCCGATCGAATCGATCGAGTTCCGTGCTAAGACAGAAACCCGAAGCGTATATATACATATATACACGTGAAAGACATTCAAATTCGTTTCCCGGCGGAGAAATCGGTACGCGCACTGTCGTCGATCGAACCAATGGAATATCGAGGCTGTCCTCTCGATACGAATGCAGACTTTTGCCTTGCCCCGTCCGGAGTAAGATCCCACAATCTCGGGTAATATTGGCGCGAGGTAGTAGCGCCGAGAAAACGTGGAAAACCAGGAAACCGGCTTGCCCGGGCGAACCAAGAACCGTTTCTCTCCCTCGTTTTATTACAAAAGTTCCTTTTCTTTTTTTTGTTCTCGGGGCCTTTTATTTTTGTACATTTTTTCTTTGTTCTTTTTTTTCATTCTTTTCTTCGTTTCCATTCCAACTTCCATCACCGTGTCGTATAACTCACTTCCACCTGAATACGAACGTTACGACACTCGATCATGTTTTAACTGGGATTTTTTACTGTTGTAAGGCGTGTACGTTTTTTTTTTTTAAATTTTTTTTAGTTTTTCTATTTTTTTATTGTTCTTTACCGGAGAAACTGTCGAGCTCGTGTATCGACCACGGGCTATCTCGCGGACACTGACGAGGAGCTAATTGTTCGGTGCATTCGCTCAGACGCATGTGAAATTTTGCACGCAGGTGGGAGATAGGTGCAACAATAAAAGAGATAATTCTCGTGTGTTTGTTTGTTTGTTTGCTCGTGTGCGAGGACGAGAGAGCGATAGAGAGAAAGAGAGAGAGAGAGGACAGCGAAGTATGGAGGTCGAGCGACGTACAATCTTAGATCTGCCGGTCTTTTAATGTGCTCGCTTGGCCGTTCACGTTTGTTTTTTCCATCGTGTTTTCTTCGATTACGAAAATCGGATGGGCAGCACGGTGAAAATGTTCGAGAGATAATTCGGTAGTGTTGCGCGATAACGCGACGCGATAAAACAATATAAAGATGCATATATTTTCCTCGAGAATTAAATGACATAAAATAAATCTTGGCTCGGCGATCAAAATAAATTAAATTGCAAAACTATAATAAAAATAAAAAAAATTGGCTAATTTTTTGTTTTGTTGTATTGGAAAAATATATTTTCAAAAATTATTTCAACCCTCTCGATTCGCACGTCGCAAGAATGTGCTAAATACTCAACGGTCTTTAACCACCTGCGCCCGTATCCGGTAAACTCCGGCGACAGGTGCGAGCAACGCGTGTATCGTCGTAAACGATATTTTTTCTCTCGAGAAGAACGACGGTGGCGCCAGGACGGTAAACGGTGCCGAGAAACAAAATTCGAACGAGTAGTAAGTAGTCTCCGGTACTCGAGAACTTTGTGGTGAAACGTTTGGAATTTCGAGACCACCAGAGAGAGAGAGAGAGACAGAGTCAGAGACAGAGAGAGGGAGAGAGAGATCGAGCGTTTTCGATACGATCGGTTAGAAATATACAGACGCGCGATCGATCGCCCGATTTCATTCCCGATAACGAGAAGCCAGCGTCGAAAAAGAGAACAAAAAAACCGTCGAACTTGGTACGAAATTATTTTTAAAAAATTGCCAAAAAAAAAAGAAAAAATCTCGAGAAAAAAAGCGAAAAGCCGACGACCAATAACGATAACGACAATAAATATACCAAGCGGAAAAATGGAGCGTACCGATCCCGCTTGCCGATATACCGTGCACATCGATATACTTACTTTCTCGTTCGATCCTCGTAAAATTATGAAGAAAAAAAAAATAATAATCTCTTCCCAACTGCCGATGCTGCAAGTACGAAAACGCTGGTCTGGTGTTTCTTCTTTTTACGTTTAAAAAAAATTGTTTTTTTTTCTTTAATATCATTTTTTATCCGCCTTTTAAGAGTCGAGCGTAAACAAGTTTCTTTAAAAATTGCTAAGAGCGCAGAAAGTGCTCTCATGATGGATACTTATTACTTATGACTTCTATAGCTATATGTATAGCATTGTAAGTACGTACGTATGGCATTATTATGGAGCAATAAATATAAGAGAGTCTTCTGCTCGAGATTCTCAAGAGAGACAGAGAGAGAGAGTAATAGAGGGAGGAGGGGAGGGGGGGGGGGGGGGGATAGAGTGAGAGAAATAGCGAGAGTAGGGGTGGGGAGGGGGGGGGGGATAAAGAGAAGAGGCTTCTTCGAGAGTGACTTTAATCCGGAAATCAAGGCTATTTAAGTATGCAACGAGTTTTTAACAGACGCAGACGCTCGCGTATAGAAGTGCATTAGGGGCTGTTAGAAGGCGACGTTGCTAATCGCGAAACCGGAAGTTCAGAGAGACCGCCCATTGTCCAAACGAGAGAAGAGCGCACGCTACTCGACAGCAGTCGTTGCGAGTGAGCGGCAACAGGTGAGACATACTATGGGCGCTCGCGGTGCTAATTCACGCTTGATGCGAAACTCATCCGCGTGAAGTAAAGCGAGAAGACGAGAGACGTCCGAGAGGCAGGCTTGTCATTTGCATTTTTTTTTAAATTCTTCTTTCTCTGACACGTTCCGCGTTAATGAGCGCATCCTCGACGATACGTTCGTTCCCTTAAGAAAACAGTTATCCTTACTCATTCGCGAAAGTTGTGCAAAAAATAATATCTTTTTTTTTTCAAAAATTATTTCAGTGCTAAGAAAATTATGATTAATTAATTTGTTGGCCATGATTTAAATAAATTACCGTGACTTATTTCGATGGGAAAAGAAAATGTTTTTAAAATTTGGAAGTGGAGAGCGAGGAGGGAGGAAAGGGTGAGAAGAGAGAGAGAGCGAGAGAGAGAGATAAAGAGAGAAAATCGAGAGTTTCCGGTCTAGAGCGAAAAACGTCGGCCGCAAGGCTTATTAGCTTTTAGTTGCGAAAATTCAACCGGGAAGATGAAGAATTGTTGATAGCGAGATGCCTCGCCAGTGGAGAGAGAGAGAGACAGACAGAGAGAGACAAAGACTCATCGCGCATGCGCGAAGGCGTCCTCGCGCATGCGCCTGATTCGCGTTAGGCTCAGGCTTGCGCATGCGCAATTGCCAGCGTGCACGAAGAGCCAGCGTCGATTCTCATCACCGAGGTCATCTTTATCCAGGCCTTGGTCAGCGCGGGGAAAGTGGATTCCCGGTTTGGCTAATTAATACTCGTGCGGGCACACCACCGCGTTATTACACGACGTATGCACGCAGTTACGGACGTAAGTACACGCCGATATGCATCCCGCGGTGAGATTCTCTCGCGTTTCGCCTCTCGTGAACTTCGATCCCGCGACTTTAATCGCGGAAATAATCGCTCGGAAATAATAATAATTTGTTCACGTTCTTAACTTCGTCAGCGAAATATCGAAGCTATGCGATTCAACAAGCTAGCTAATAATTGTTTTTATTTTTTTAATTTGAAAATTATTATTATTTTTATTATTATTATTAATATTATGGAATATTAGCTTTTAATGTTTTTATTCGTTGGTTCTAAGTCACCACACCGAGTAATTGAACCGGATTGAATCGCATACCTTAGCGTTGTTAGTTTAATACGAATATGATTTAAATGTAAAAAGTCACTTGTAAATTTACGAGAAATAAAAAAACGAAAATTGGTCGGATCGACACGGAAGGTCCGATATATTTCAAATACGATATGAATATACAGAGATATCAACGCCGGAACGGTCCAGCGCGCTGGTAGGCTCGCTGATTACGCGAAACGCATTAAAATCTCGTATAACGACCGACGTTACGACTTCTCGTCGGGCCTGGAGGCACCGCGCTATAGAAGTTAATGCTTTCCTTGTGTTTATATATGATATATCTATACGTTATTCCTATGATTATTTCTTACGGCTGTATGATTCTCGTACAGCATCCTCGACTTCACAGTTTCCGAGATACAATCCTCGGCAAATGCCTGGGAGGCTCTTTATTGAACGCGAGTACATCAGGTAGCTACGTTTAATAATATAGTTTGTGTGATTAAAAGATTTCGACCCCCCTGACCGAATCAAAGTGCCGGAAGTCGACTACCACATTTTACGATCGAGAGTTCAGGAGGCACGTCGGGAGGGTGTTGGAAATGTTTTTCATCGAAATGAATGATATATAGATGGTTTGAAAATCGGAAATATTTGGTAGAATTAAAAAATCTCATTTTTTATTTCCATTTATTGCGATTTGTCCATCGAAAGGCGAAACGGCCGACGAGTTCCAATAAAAGGGGTTTATAATTGTGATTTTCGTCTTGTACGGGAACTTTACGATCGGCATAGACTCTCAGAGCTTGAAAAAGAATTAAAATTCATCGGAATGGAAATGTGGCCAATTTCGATGGGTATCGCGAAATCTCCAAAAATCGACTTTTCCCGATGGTGTATCTCCGTTCTCGTTCGCCCTACAGAAAATTTCACGAGTAACTTATTGAAGAGCTTGCCGAGCCCTCGAGAACCAGCCAAGGAACATCACGATAGCTCAATTTTTGTGGCCGTAGCGACACTTCGAAAATCCCGATTTTCATGACTCATAGGGCGGGATACGTGAAAAAAACGGCCTAGGATGGGGTCAAATTTTGTTTTGCTCCAAATCGTCTTTAAATCATCATATCCGTGTTACGCGGGAAATTTCCGATTCCGAAATGAACCAACAAAGTCTTTTAGGTGAAAAAAAATGTTGACCCCTCCCGGAGCCCCTAAAGTCAGAAAAGTAAATCACGAATATCGACTTTCGGCACCTGGGGGAGTGAATTTTTTTTTCATTCAAAAAGACTTCAATTGGAGGTTACGGAATCGGAAATTTCTCGCTGATGAAGATTATGTACTTATTTTGTCCAATATCTCGAAAATTCTAGGAGAAAAACGCAAAAAACTGTAAATACTGATTTAGCCACTTAAAATCGGTAAAATATTAAGAATCGAAAACAAAACCGCTATCTTCTTATTGCACAGGAAATTTGCAATGAACATAGGCCCTTAGAGCTTAAAAAAGGATTAAAATTGACCGGAATGCAGTACGTGGCCAATTTGGATGGGATCGCAAAAGGTCAAAAAATGGACTTTTCGCGATGCTGTATCTCCGTTCTCGTTCATCCTACAGAAAATTTCACAACGACTTTTTTAAAGAACTCGCTGAGACTTGAAGAATGAGCTAAGGAATATCCGGATAACTTAATTTTTGTGGCCGTGATGATACTTGGAAAAATCATAATTTTGAGAACCAAACTGTCCGGAAGGGTACGGAATCGGAAATGTCCCGCGTAACCCGAATATCACATTCTCGTTCCGGATTTTTCGCTATTTACAGTTCAACAGTTCGTAAAACGTAAACACGTGTACTGTTATTCCATCATGCCACCGGTAAATTCATGAAAATCATACTAGAAACTTACACGGATTATCGATGTTATAAAAGAAGAGTAGGTATAGCATGATCTTTATATACACAGATCATAATAAATACGATCGTGAATCGTACAGGATTTCCTCTTGGAAGGAGAGACGCTTCCGCGATTGTAGATAAGAGTTATCATAATAAACATTTTTCTTTTTTTATACAAATGCAAAGAAACACTTTAAGCTTCCATAGTACGAGGTACGCCAACTCCATTATTCCTTCCGCCCCACCGAGTGTTGCACTATTTATCGCTTCTGATAATAAAGGGGGTCGGGGAGAAACGAACTACCACGAGTACTTCTTCCACTAACAGAGAACTGGCATATCTCACTGAATAGCACGTATCACACACGTGTATAAGATCCGTATGGGACATTCCATGTAAAATCCATCAAATTCGAATAATTATATTTTTTCCTACTCGGTATATCATAGAACCTTAAAGAAAAGCCACTCTAAATAAATTAGTCGATTCCTGAAGATATCGATCAATTATCTTAACACGTTTACTTTCACCCAAATCAATAAAAACAATTTTTTTAATATAAAAAAAATTTCCCACTACTTTCTTTTCACTAACTCGACTATAAAAAAATTTACGAACATACCAAACCAAAAAAAACACATCCAAGTCTGTCAACCCCGATAGTTTTATACCGGAACACCCCATAGCCAATGTTCGTCGATATAAAAAAAAACAATAAATTTACGTTCTATTCGTACGTATGATAAACTCTCTAGACGACCACGATATAGGTATACACCTACTCGT
This sequence comes from Netelia inedita, assembly GCA_964017225.1. Taxonomy (NCBI): domain Eukaryota; kingdom Metazoa; phylum Arthropoda; class Insecta; order Hymenoptera; family Ichneumonidae; genus Netelia; species Netelia inedita. Next base: position 6,521,268 of record OZ024922.1, on the reverse strand, counting down.
GTATCGACTTATCGTACACAATCTCATTATATATAGTCCTCGGAAAGATTCTCGTGTTATCCCGCTCGCGCTTGGCAAGGGTCACGGTGGATGCGCCCGAAGCGTCGAGGAGGTGGACTACGAATGTATGTGTGAGTGTGTCTACGTATGTTTATGTAAAAGTACAGACGCGAGAGCTCTGTGCTCTTATGGTTGCACAACAGTATATAACGTGTTGTTGCGGTGCAACAGCGCGACGTAACTCTCGTAAGGTAAGACTGGCTCTTTTAATACACACACACACACACACACGCACATATATATATATATATAGCCCTCCAAGCGTCCTATACACCCTATGCAAGCCCGGACCATTATAGCTGTAAAAAGAAGACCACACACACGAATATATATATATGTTATATAAATATAAATATTCGTGTGTGTGGTCTTATTTTCATCTTTGCATATATATATATATATATATATGAGCTATATATGTTATATAAATATAAATATTCGTGTGTGTGGTCTCGTATATATATATATATAGTCAGAATATAAAATATATATAAATTTGACCGCAGGGCCTATCATCTCGTAGACCACAAGTATAGCCTAAGCCGGACGACTCTTTAGACCAAGCGGATATGCCGTCTGGCATAAAATCTTCTCGGATTTTATATTTATATTTATATTTATATATATATATATATATGTACCTCATGTATATTACAAGTATATAGAAAAGATCTCGGCTACGCGGACACTGGAACACACACTTTAGTCGTAAATACGACGATACTTTTGCAGAGATCGTATAACGGCTGGGAATATACGGGGCGAATAACAGCTAAGAGGACGGAAAAATGTGATATGTACGAAAGAAGTAGCGCGAACATTTTACCAGCCACTAATGATAATAGACGCGACGGATATTTATACTTTTCGTGAAAATAACGAATGAATTTGATTCTCGGGTAACGATACTTAAAAAAATCGAAAAAATGTTCATCTGTTGGGAAAATAAAAATCATTTTCCATTAGAATGAAATAAATCGCCAGATTTTACTTTACCACGATCGAACGCATTTAAAATAGAAAAATATCGTAAAGTCTTGTTTTTTTTTGTTATTTTTTGTTTTTATTATTTTAGTGTGTGTGTGTGTGTGTTTTTTTTTATCTAATATGAATTTCACGAGTCCGTCGACATTCAAGATTGAGTAATCCAACGATTCGTTCACACTTCCTCGATTCTCTCGGGGAGGCACGGGCGGTCGATGGGAGCGTTGCAAGAAATAAAAAATTAAAATTCCGCTAAGTATATGCTTCTCTCGCTCGCCGCGTTAGCTACCGGGATATACGACTTTTGCGCCGGTTCTACCCGTCGCGGGACGCGAGACGGTGCTTAGTTGCCTCGATGTCATAACGTCGACTGGTTTTGCCTCAAAACTAGCAACGGAATGGCTTATTAAATCGTACGTATATATATACGTTTTTCGTGCGTAGCGCGAAGTCGTTCCGTGTCGTACGTGAATCGAGCGTTACAGTCCGGCAGGAATTTGTGCACGGGGCGTTCCACGTCGAATCGACCACTTTTTCTCCTTATCCCGCGGATTCTTCTCAAATTCCATCAGTTTTAAGCACCGGTCGAAAGTACATCGCGTGAATTATTACAAATTTTTTGTCACACTCGTTTCGAAAATATTTCACTTTTTTGTTCTCAAATCGATCGAAATTATTAATGTCTACGAAAAAAAAATCGTATTACTAATGTCAACTGTATTTTCAATGCGAATCTTTATCTCACAAATTTAATTACGTCGCGAGAAGTAATTATAATATTAAAAATATGTTTTTTTTTCATTTTATTTAAATTTCATAATTTTATCGTCGAAAATCAAATTTATATTTTTAATCAAAATTTTTCTAACCAGTTGTATATTTTTTAACTGAATCCAGCTCGTAGACTTACGTCACGTCGTGCGGATCGACGAGGGGAGGGAGAAAAACGAGCGGGTAACTTTAAACTCCCTCGTCCTTCGCGAATCGTTTCGGTTTCAGGGTTTTCAAGTAAAACTGGTTCGACCCGACAATGCGAACGAGCGAGCACGGACGCGAAATACATCGTTGCGAATGTATGAAATAGTGTCCGCGGGCGTTTATTACGACGTCGTCATCGACGTCGACTAGATATAAATTCAACGAGACGGCCGCGTATCGGCCGGCTCTAACGTTTTTACACCAGTTCGAACAACTTTCGTTTTCGACCGTTTCTAAAATACCACCAAACGGTCCATTATACATTCGTTACGGACGTGGTCGTAAACGAGTCGAAAGAAAACGACCCACGTCTCGATCCAACGACATTTAAAAAACCAAAATTTTCGTGTCCGCCGAATTTTCTTTTCTAAAAACGAAAAAAACGAAGAGAAAATACAAAAAACGAGACGAAAGGATAACGACGACGAGTCTCGTAAGGAAAGAGAGATGCGTTGGAGAGAATCGAGTAAATTGTGAAACCGTTCGTGATTTTTGCTTCGATAAGGAGAAAAAAAAGAAATAATGTAATCTTCGGCTTCGAAAACGGATGGGGGAAGGGAAGGGCAGGGGGGGGGGAGGTTCCTTTTCGTTCATGCAAAATGTTACGTAAAAGGCAGCGCGATCCAATGCGATACACGCGCCTGAGGCCAGTCTCGCGGTGGCTCGTGCCAATTAATCGCTCGAGATAATCGCGCACTCCCGGCCATAACGAGCCGCTGCTGGCGCGCTTTCACGCGAAAGAAAAAATATAAAAAGAGAATATATAAAAAAGAAAAGAATAAATAAATACACAGAGAGACACGCATACACCGCGCGATCGGCTCGTAAGGTTTAACGATATTTCATAAGATATCGCGCCGTGCCGTACAGTCGTGAGATTTTTTACACGCTGTGCTAACAATTTGATCGACGATTTCGAGATTTATCGCTATTTTTATTATTGATTTATTAAAAAGTTTATTATTATTTTTTAAAAAATTCTTTTTATTATTTTCTTTATTATTTAGTTTATTTAAAAAATTAACGAAATATACAAAGCGTGTTTTAGAGTGATGGCGATTCTTGAAAAAAAAACGCACGGGGCTAGGGGATGATTTTCGGTCGACCGGACGATATGACCTGGAACGCCCCGTATATCGCAATTTAACTCGTACAGCACGATTTTTTAAATTCTTTGAAGTCAGAATCGAGAAAAAAAGATCGAAGATTCCGATGCTTGAGTATCGATAAGGAAGAGCTCGTGCTCGTCTCGGTAGGGGACAGGATGCGAAGGTTTACGTCGGCGGCGAGAAGCTGAATGTAACATCGTACGATGCGAAAATCACGCGAGATCGGGAGAGACGCGATACGCGAGAGTCGCGCGCAATATCGATTCTACCGCCCCGTCGCTCCCGACGATCGATTAGATAACGGTTCGTTTTAATTGGATAAATAAAGTTGATCCAAGGCCACGCGCCTGAGCTACGGAAGTTGTCTGCGATTTATCGCGGGAATTATTACCCCGGCAATTTTAAATACGTGTAAAAAATGAATTTCGACGATACGAACGAGGATTATAATCGTTATCGCGAAACGTCCATTATTTATCGTGTAATCGAGACGAGATCTTTCGATTCGTCAAGGTCTAATCGCTTTTGACGACGATGAAAGTTTAAAAACAATTTTTTTATAAATACAAAACATAAGAAATATTTTTAAAAAATACCATCGCAACTCGATGGACCGAGCGACGTTTTTAAATCTTAAAAGATCAATAAAAAATAAGCAAAAATAACTTACGATATTTTGCCCATGAAAAAAGTTAAAAGCTTTTTACTAAATTTCCTTTTTCAATCAAAAAAAAATTAATAAAAATTTCTCGAGGAATTCAATTTTTTTCTTTTGAACTCTCGTTCATTTTACACACATTTCTAAAACTACCACTTAAAATACTTCCTTTCATCACGACGTAAACAAGAATAAAAAAATAAAAATAAAGAAAAAAGAAAATTCTCGTCTCTTTATTTCGCTCTCAGATTTGTTTCTTCTCGTACCTTTCCCGGTGCCGGAGATGACGATGTCTGCGACAGTCCCGGCTGTAGATGATACCTCTTGGGTGTGAGCATCGCTGGAGGCGCACCGAGACTACCCGGGGCGACAGCGACGCTCGTCATTGTCATTTCCGGCTATGCCGGAGATTGTCGCGAACGGTCCGGCGATACTTCTATATCTCCCGTGAGGATAATAATCGCCCCGGTCTCTCTCGCTTTTCTTATGTCCGATTACGCTGTTGCGTTTCTCCCAGGATCTCATCCTCGTCGTATCAGCTTCTGCAATGCAATTCGTGATAACGATAACGATTAAAAAATTATCATATTTTTAATAATTCTTTATTATTATTATTATTATTATTAATCATGATTTTTATTAATTACAATTATTATTATTATAATGGTAAATAAATTATTACAAGACAAATGTCATCTGCGCATCAGGCACGATTAAAAGTATCGTGAAATGATCGATAGCGTGCATAAAAGGAGCGGAAGTCGCTGTCAAAATACGGAATCGCAGGCAGAACGGACGAAAAAGTAGGATAATGGAAAGAAATAAAAAATTCGTAGATTGCGTAAAAGCCAAACGATCCGCGCCGCTAACAAATAAAATCCGCGATTACATCACAATCCACAATGGCCATAGAGTCTCTGTCGTGACGCAATACAATTTTTATCCCTCCGCCGCGCGAAAGTATATATAGGGAGCGAGCGCGGGCGGAAGATCAGCGTACGTTTCGCAAGATTCGTATTTCTCTTTCTCTCTCACTCTCTCTCTCTCACGTGCGACGGTGTAGGTATACCAAATCCTTGGAGCGACACCGCGAGAGTGAGAAAACGAGCGAGAGATATAATGTAGAAAGTCGAGAGACAAGCGAGATGACCTCGCGAGTTCTGTTTTGTACCTCACTCGGGGTCTATACCTCCAAATGAGGAAAAGAAGAAAAAGCGTCGCGAAACGATCACAATCGAGCTCTCTCAAATTTATTTTTCGTCTATGCACGAGAGAACGGGCAATCGGGATATAATATGAAACAAAGAGAAACGAGGGACGTCGCGGTAATTTTAGTCGACGATCGATCGATCGTTCGATCTATCGATCAATCGATTTTCGACTTATCGACTTATCGACTTATCGATTCATCGATTGATCGACCGATCGATTTTCGATTTACCAATTTTTCACAACTTGTTTTTTTAAACGATTATTATTTTAATATTTATTTCTTTTTTAACTATATTTTATCGATAAATTTAAATATTTAAATTTCGTTTATAAATCATTTGCGAATAACGAGTAAACCATTCTCAACAATTGTTCTAAATAAAAAATGAAAAATCTTAAAGAACGTCCGATCGAAAGAAATCCACGCGATACGAAACGCGTAGGTCGAGTATATCATATGCGTTACGGGAAGTAACTATACGAGCCGGAGAGAAACTCGATATGCGGGTCACGGGATTATCGAAATTATTCCAAGTCATCGTAGTACACGGAGTACCGTCGTAAAATGACGGCTAATTATTACAAACTATTGTATATCTATGAGAGTAAACAAGTAATATCGATACGAAGCTTGTATCTTAACGTCGGGGTCACGACTCACGTATGAATAATCGTCACGTGCGATACGTGCGAGTCATCGATTATTACCAGACCTCCGTATCATTGTCCGTTCGCCGCCGGAAGTTTGCTTTTTCGCACGTGCAGTCTTCAATCTCGCGCACGTAGGTATCCATCAAATTCACCCGACAAATTACGACTATACACTCGATAGCCTTCGAGATCGAGAGGTCGTAGGATCGATCCTTCGATAAATCGAATATCGAACTTTCGTCGATAAAACAAAAAATATATATAAAAAATACAGAAAAAATCAAATAAAGGTCATCGAATCGGAAAATCAACCCGACTTTCACTCCACTTTATTATCAGCCGCTTGAGCCAGTGGGAAGTCGAAGGGAAGCCAACTGGAGAGATGGAAATCAGACTCGAATAATATTCTTACATACGCATACTTCTATACACGCCTATGTGTGTATACAGTGGTTTTTTTTCTATCGGTATGAAAACAAAGACGCTTTCCCGTGAAGCCCGCTCCTCGCGTATCGGTATTACGCGCGTCGACGACTCGTAAATCTCTTTTCACCGTGTGTGTTTTGTACCAATGGCGCATCGGCTAAAGTGCGAACGAGAATATAGATATAATGAGTAAACTGCCTCTCACTCTCTCTCTCTTTCTCTCTCTCTCTCATGGTTACGTATATGACTGATGATTTTCACTCGTACTTTCTTCACCCTGAGTGGTAATCCTGGCATATTGGGTATACGAAAGTGCAACGCAAAATTCCAAAGTCGCCTACGTCTCCGATGATTTTTATCAGCATGCAACACACACTGACACACACTCACGCATACTCATATATATGCATGGGTTTGTGTAAAGGATAGTACAATGTTATAACACCGAGGTCTCGAAGACGCGAGGACGCTTGAATGTTATACGATCGGCTGACGAGGATTCTAGAGATTCCTCTCGATTTTGAATAAATTTAGACGTCGTATTAATAAGCCAATTTGCAACAAGTTTTCCATCCGGAGAATTTATAGACGGATGATTTTATCGATTTATTCGTATCTACGTCTGTGTTGTTATTACGCGGGCGTATTTAAATTGCGCGAGTTCCGCGCGTTCCCCGAATCTCCGAACTGCGATCTTACGAGTCGTGTTTTCACTCGAGAATTTCTCGGACGAAAAAAATCTCTTTCTCTTCCTTTAAAGGGAGAATCGAAGATTCGTTCGCTCTTGTACTGAACCATAATCGTGGAATGTTGGGGCTTGGAAATGTTTATTTAAAAATAAATTTTGAACGTTTTTTTTGTCTTTACGGTTTTTTTTCGCTTCTCTGATTGTCGTTGTATTTCTTTTTTCGTGTTTTTTTTTCTTCGCTTTTTTGTATTCTTGATGGTTTAATTTAGACGGATACCAGTCGGATCTTTATCGCTGGAACGTGCAAAAAACGATGTCCACTTTGAGGGAAAAAACGAGTTTTGGGGGGGAATATCGAGGATAAAGTCGCGTTATCGCTGTGCTGGAGGGCTTAACGGCTCGGGAACTTTAGGCTCGTGTTTTCGTTCGAAACTTGCTCGCTGTGTTTTCGTGTTTTTTTTTCTTTTTTTTTGTCGAAATACGACGCTTCTACGGAGAAACTTTTAAGAACATATAAATTAACGATTAAAATACATTGATTAAATCGATAAATTTATGAGGGAGGTGATAAGAAATGTTCCCTCGGTCAATAATGGAAAATCTTCTCTGTGCTTTTGCTTTATTCTGTATTTTATTATTCTTTAATTCGAAGAACGACTTTATTTGAAAGAAACTCTGAAAAAAAAATTGAAGACGTGAGAATAAAATTCTCTTTTTGCTTTATTTTCCCTTAATTTTTTTCCCTTCAAAAAACCATTTTTCTCGGAAGAAATATGAACAAATTTATTCATCGATGATAATAAATTTCTCAAATTGATAAATTTATGTCAAAGTCGTGAAATAAATATACTCGAAGCGATAATGAAAATCAATAATCGATGATTTTCCGGACGATCGACTTTCCCGATGGACCGAGTACAAAGAAACGTCGAGATATAAAAGAGTTCACTAGTAGAATTCTACCGTCGTCGTTGCCGGTCGTATACACACGCTTAGCCGGTGCACGAGAGCATCCCCGATGGTACGTACCAGCTAGAGGTTTTGCCAGTGGAAGAAGAGAGGAAGACGCCTCCTCCGGGGAAAACCCGTTCTTCGATCGTGGTGTTCGCGAATGCACAAAGATGGCCGTAGTTTATGTCGGGCGTCGTCAACGTGACTACTTCACGGAGATGTCCTTACGAGAGCGAACAAAGAGACACGATTTTTCGGCTCTTCTTTCGACCCCCGTTCAACTCGTCTTTCCACTCTCCCCCCTTATCGTCCAAACTCCCCCGACGCGTCTCGACGATTTTCTCCTTTTTCTCGATTTTTTTTTGTTCCCTTCGAACTTCTCGTCTCAAAATACGATAAAACTCGGAGTTTTTATTATTCGCAGGAATTTAGGAATTTTCTTGCTCGAGGAAACTCGAATCGAGAATCGAAATTAAGGGAAGTATCGATCGATGAAAAATTTGATAATTTATTATTTTTCTCATTTTTAAAATATTTTTTAATAAAAATTGTTGAAACGGTGGAGTCGAGGGAGAGATTTATTTCAGGAAATTATATCTTGGTAAATAGAATTTGCTCGTGGTTAGATAGGAGAGACGCGGGAGAGCTCCGAGAATCGTGGAAACTAGTTTGGAAGTCGAAGTGCTCGCTCGGTCGCTCGCTCGCGCGGAGCGGGTGATGTGGCAAAAACTAGATTGCGACGAGTGGTAAGGTAACGTTCGCCGTGTCCGTTCCCCGTCGTCGTCCATCGGGCTCTCTCGTTGCCTCTTCGCTGGCGCAAGAAAGCTCTTATTACCCAAGAAGGTGCTCCGGCGATCGAAACACACGCGAGTCGAGCAGGTACACCAGACTCGACTCGTACGACGATATGCTTTCGTACCTAGCAATTCGCTACGTCCTAACGCAAACTACGAGAAAATCATTAAATTTCGATCAAAATACGAGCAAAAAATTGCCAAAATCAAATTAACAAAGATTTTCTGAAAAATATTCGAAATTAATAATTTTTTCCGTTTTTTTTTAAAATTATTTTTGATCATTTATGTTAATTATAGAGTTTGGAAATAATTGGTAAATTAAATTTTGGGAGGAAAAGGCGAAATTTTCACTCGATAATATTATCGATAAGTTACGCTACTAAAAATCACCGTCGCATAGCAGATAACAAAATAATAATAAAATTATTGAAGCTCCAAAAAAAAAAATCATTTAATGATAAAGAAAAATATTTTATTTCATCTCCCGAATTCAACAAAGATCATACGATTTTATAATAATAATAAATAATAATAAACAATAAATAACAATAAAAATAATCATAAATCGGTAAAAAAAAAGGGAAAACGTGTCGTTTCGCAAAGAGGGACGAGTGCGATCGCCAAGTAAAAAAGCGATCGGTATGACGAGCCTTCGTGAAATGTTTATTCACGGAGTCATCGTCTCGAAAAACAATAGTAACTAATCCCAAGATCGAACGAGGATAAAAGAGACACCATAAAGTCTCATTAAAATCGTGCGTTATGGATATTGACGGGTCGTACATATACGCGTAGTAACGTATACGTGTCTGCCGGAAATGGCGAGAGGAGCGAGTTGGCGAGAGAGCGTAAGGATGCTGTGAGGATACGAGATGACTATGTGCCAGAATAAACGAAGTAAGAGAGATTGAGAGAGAGAGAAAGATAGAAAACGAGGATATGCTCGAACGATGTAGGCTGACACGCCTCTCGTGTATCCTCGACCAAGAAAAAAGAAAAAGAGAAGAAACAGAGACTAAGAAAAAGCGAGAGAGAGAGATAAAAAATTGTAAATATCCATACGCTCGATTGCACACACTGTTGCATACTACTCCCAGTACTGTTACCTCTTCTCCTCGGTATTATTCGTTCGTACAGGGTCCGTTGTGTCGCGATGAGAGGCCATTGTCATGCACGATCGTACAAGCGTTCTCCACAGTCGATCATCGAATAAATTCTTATTTTTTTAATTTTCCTCTCTCCCTCTCTCTCTCGTCTTGCTCTCAGGAATGAGAGAGAGAGAGAGAGAGAGAGGAAGAGATAAAGGGAAAGATCTCGTTGTCGCGCATTCCAAGTGGTCTTGCGAATGCTCGGTTTGTCGGCCGAGCGTGAAAACGTATTAATGCCGTGAGAATAATAGTACCGACGTGTGTACACAGGAAATTCATACGAGCCAGAATACGAGTTTTACAACGCCCCGGAATAATAATCGCGCGCGAGTCGAACGAGACGCGTGATCGGTAAGAGCTAACGGGCGTTATTAAATATTAATCGGTGTATAATATCGATAACGAATTTTCTCTCGATCGATGAAACGTAACGAAAAGACGTCGAAGCTATATTATTATAACGTTTCTCATTTATCATTCGATTTCTATAATTATAGAATTATTGAATTACACGCGAGTCGCGTTATCATCCTTATCTTCGTTATCTCGCGTGAACTTTACGATTATTTAGGCGACGTTAAAAAAAAAAACTCGACAAAAAGAATGGAATAAAAATACAAATTTTTAATCGTCACATGGCGATTATAAATGATAATTAATATCTCGTCGCGTTTTACTCTTCTCTCGATTAAAATTTTAACGAAATTGTAATTTGGCTCAAACGTGAGAAAAATCGTTAAATTTCGTTAACGATTTTTTGTTTTTGTTTTTGCCGATCGTCGATGTAAAACGAAACGACCCTTTGGTCTCTTATCCGTCGGATGACCTTGGGAATTGCGATATGTGCCACAAGGACGTCGAGTAAATGCAAATCGATAAAAATTCTCTCGAATACGTGTTGTCGCGGCTGGGGAACTGCCGATTAACCGTTAAGGATGGGGCACCACTTCGTCAAGGACGCTCGTCCTGGTGCAGGGTGGGGCACACAGATGTGTGTCTGTGGGTGTGTGTGTTTGTTTTTTTTTCTTCTTTTCCTTTCGCGTTGCTTTCGTGACGTCAAGGCCGTGGATAGCTCGACGATAACGAGATATACACCCGCTGTGTACGGACGTACGACGTTGTATTTTTATATATAAAAAATATGTGTATGTCTATAGATATATATATATATATATATATGTTTGTGTGTGTGTATGTATACATGTTCGCGTGTTCCAGTTCTCACGGGGGAGAGGGCCCTGCCGGGTTCTACCTGCGCGCACACCTTTTACGTCCTCCTTGGCTCACCGAGAGGAATAATAAACGATCTCCGGGTGCTTTTGAAGTTTCACTCGACTTGGCGCCTCTACGTGGTTTCAATTGCTCTCTCCCTCTCTCTCTTTCTCTCTCTCTCTCTATCTGTTTCGCTTTTTTTCTCTCCATATTTATGTATATTTGCATTACCTCTTATTTTCCCCGAAACGAGTTTCGCAAATAATTAAATATTTCCAATTTTATACGACGACGCTTTGATAACGTCGTTGCCACAGACCGGAGTTAGTCTCAGAGTCTATTATTACCGACTAATTAACGTCCAGCCGGGAGAATTTCTCGTTTCGCGTATCGTAATGATAAAATAAGAGGGAAAAAAAGGAGACGAAAAAAACAACGATAACTATAGATAAATTATAATAATTCGCGTTGTTCGAATGCCGAGCTATTAGCGATGAATTCACGCGGAAATACCACGGGTCGTTCCGTGTCGGCTCGACTCTTCGATCGCATATCGATCGCTCCTATTGATTATATTCGTGTCACGATTTACACACAACTTCACGTGTCCTCCAATTATGTCTCCCGACAATACAATTTTATTTCTTCCTCAAAATTAATTATTATTTATTTTATTTTATTATTCATAAATTTTGTTTCATTCTTCAAAATATTAATTTATTCCCAACATCGCCGACCGAAATAAATTAAGATTTTAGAAAATATGACAAATTTTTGTTTTAAAATTATTTTTATTGATTTTTTTTATTATCGAGTCGAGACGGAACAGCCCATAGAACTACATTCGTACACTGCGAAATAGTCGAGAGGACGTGCAAAGTGCGTGAGACGTTAATAACAAGCGTCTAATGACCGAAGGCTCTAATTGACGGTAGCAGTGATGCTGCGCAGCAGCAGGGTTCAATGAGGGGGGGGGGGGGGGGGGGGGGGGGGGGGGTAAGGAGAGAGTAAGGAGAGGGTAACGAGGAACATGAGGAGGGAAGGTTGAAGAAGAGCGAATGATTGACGTCGACTTAGAGAGGCGATCGTTACGTCGAGGCCACGAATGGAAGAAACGAAGATGTGTTTATATCTCGATGCTTTCGAGACGAGAGAGAAGAACGAGATCGTTTCTCGATACGTATGCGAGGCATACGTAGAATATGATGACCCGATAACGGTTTCTTGCCGCGAGAAACGGTTAATCGGCTCGGGACTCGCGACACTGCGAGTACTTTAAAGATCGAGAAAAGAAGTCGACGAGCGAACGAAGAAGGACGCTACGAGCGTGGCGATAAACGTCCGGGTGATCATTTTCGAGCTCGCGTTTAAGAAATTAGTCGAAAGTTCGTAACGGGCTCGTTAAATCGAGTCAAAGAGAAAAAGAGAGAGAGAGAGAGAGAGAGAGAGATGAAGGAAAAGAAATTAATGAAAAACAAGAAAAAGAAATGGAGATTCGAGTACAAAATTGTCGCAGGACGCGTTTAAATCGGATTAAGAACGACTCGTCACGCACGAAACGAATGTACAGTGAACGGAATGAAGCCAAAAAATTACCATAAGTTCGTAAACAGAATTGCGTCGAGTCGAAGATCACGTGTTTTTTCGACCGGAAGATTATCGAGAGAAAAACACACACACACACACACACACTAATCCCTCCCTAAATCAGTTTTGAAAATTTTCCTAGTAAAAATAAATGTATCTAAAAAAATGCACGTAATTAAAAAAAAAAGTTTTCTTATTTTTTTCATAAACAAAATAATTTCTTACCAACTTCAATATTTTACATAAATAAAATAAAAATCGTTGGAAACTTTCAAACGTTATAATCGAATTTAATGAAGAACAAAACGAGAGAGAGAGAGAGATAGAGAGAGAGAGTGAGAAGAATAAAGAGAAAGATTAAATTAAACTAGCGATCTGTTTGGCATGAGCAAGCACAGGTACCTATATCGAGCTCGATTAAAAGACTCGAGAGGGTTCGGTGTTACTGGTTCCCCCCCCCCCCCCCAACCCCTCCTCCACCGTCTCTCTCATATAGCATTCACGATTCGACCCACATACGTCTCGCGTTCTATCTCCGGACCTGATCACTTTCATAGCCGGAGACTGGCAACGAGTGAGACAGAGAAAGAGAGATAGTGGAGGAGTGGAAGAGAGTGGAGGGGGAAGGTGAGGGGGGAATAATACGATAATTCGTCGATCCTAGGTCAGTGCATGTATGATATATAGATATCCCCTGCTGTGTCCCTTGGAAAACGAGACTCTCTTCTCTCTACAATATTTACTGTCCATTTCTACTTTTCTCTCTCTCTCTCTCTGCCTCTGTATGTACGTATATTTTATCTTTGTTCCACTTGCTTCCCTTTCCGTAGCCCCTGGCTCTTTCCTCTCTCTCTCCCTCTTATCGATATGGCTACCCCGGGTTCGATTAATTTAAAACAACCTTGCCCATACATACACTTTGCAAATCGAACGATTTATCACCTGGATACGAATCACCTTGCCCGTACACTCTCGTCGAGGATTTATATTTTCTGTCTGGCGAGGCTGAGGAACGTGGCGAGGGCAAAATCGATCGAGACCTAGTTAGATCATGGTGTCGACTTTGCGTCCGTTGGACTCTTTGATAAATCGACGAGAGAAAATTTGAAATTTTGAAAAACAAATTTTTGATAAATTATTATAATGATAAGAATGTAAAAAAATTGAATTTATTTTTAAATCAAGAACAAAACATGAAAACAAAAAAATATTAAATGTTAAAATTTTGAACGATCCGAACACCTGTGCAGTAATTCGAAATATTGATTAACGTAAATTTTGATAATTCGAATTCTTTCTTTACGAGAATAATTTTCGTCAATTTTTCCTTTTTATTCTCAATTAAAAAGCATAATTAAAATATATCGAACGTTAAATTCAAGTGGTCCTAGGATCGTTGCGGCCGTAGCTGGAAAGTTGAGCGTCGAATCGACGCGGCGATCTTGAACGCGAGGCGGGTCAACCGAGTGTGACGAACTCTCACGCGAGTCGATCCTCAACGATAAGATAATCATCCTACGCGACTCTATTCATTCCGTTAATACACCGGCTTCGAAGCGACCGAGACAACCAAGACGTATTTACGTTTGGCAATTTAGAGAGAACGGCCTCTTTAAGGATAGAATGATTAAAAAAAAAGAAAGAAAAAAGTAAAGAAAAAAAATCGACTCTCCTGAAATTTCGCAAAAGTGACGTACGATCGTTACGAGAGAGAGATAGAGAGAGAGAGGGTGAAAAAAATGAGAGACAATCGAAGATGCTGAGACAATCGACCGCGAGATAACCCCGTTATGCTTTGCCGAGAACTCAAGAGAGAAACAGAGAAAGAGTCAAATGCGAATAACGCGTTCGCGTGTGTGAGATTCAACAGTTTTTTATTCGACGACGATATTTCGACCACACGGACAACATCCGTACCTCGGCACTTTTATTTTTCGATCGGATATTTGGAAATTCACCGAGAATGGAAACGACCGATCGATTCTCCCCTCCCTCTTTCGCGCAAAACTGGCGTACATCGACTCTCGAAAACGAGCGCACGGCACAATTTTTGATAATATCGCAGGTATAACGCTTGTATTCCCCTCGAAGCTTTCCTTTCCTCGTTTTATCTTTGTATGTATATATATATATATATAGCAGAGAGTCTCTCCTGTACTCGAGATCGAGGGAGAGAGAGAGAGAGAGAGAGAGAGAGAGGCGAGAGGCGAGAAACCACGTGCAGGAAGTTAAGAAACGGTCCGAGAGAACATTTACGCTCGACAATCTCCCGTCGAAAATCGATACGCGAGCCTGCAACTCGTCGATCGAGGAGATCGAACGTTATTGACGAACGAAAGGAAAAATTTCCCATCGATCGACTACGAGAAAATAAAAAATGATAGACAAAATGAAATTTCACAGGAAATTGAAAAAGGCGCGAATTTTAAACGATCACAATTTTTTATATTTGTTTCTTTTTTACCTGAGAAACTGTGAGCAAATTTCAAATAGCAATAATTCAGCCTTTTTTTAAATAGTTAACAATTTTCTATAATATTGTTACGAGAATTTGAATATTTTTGTAAAAAAAATTTAAAAATCACTTTTTTCAATAATGAGCCTAAGAAAGCGGTCGACGCCTGCAAAACGGGTCGCGAATAGCTCGAGTGTGACACTTTTCGTTTTTTATCACGTATATATTTAGTTATACGTATAATTTATTCGTGATAACGTTAGCAAGCGTACGTATATTTTATTATACATCGAAATATGATTTATCGACGATAAAAGTAAGAGACACCCGCGCCCTGCGTTATGTAGGTAGACGGCTTTTCACGTATCACGAAAGTGGCAACACCCGGTAGGAATGCCCGAGGAAAAGTGCGTAAAAGCCTTCCGACTACCTAACAGTCGGCGTGAAACATTAGTCGATACGAGCTCGAAAATTATGACAACGAGATTTTGCCGCTGTTTTGTCTTATAATTCATTCACGAGTCGAGCTATAAGGATTCTTGTTTTACGCCGGAGAGAGAAGCTCGTCTTACCGTCGAAGCGACGGCGACGAGCATGGATTTATGGCGCGAAATAATTGACTCTTTCTCCTTACGTACGGTGTATATCCTGCAGAGATCGGCGTACCGGCGTATGAGCCAGATAAACGCGTCTCGTACGGTATACTCGAGTTTAATACACAACGTGTGCGTATGTGTACGAGCGTGTGGGTTTCATCGTATCGAGGATCGAGAGTTGCCGAGGTGCTCCTCGCTTGGCTCCGATGCCGAGCGAAAGTTTATATACTCGCGAGAACAGAGCCGACCGTGCCTCGAGAGGAAATTTTCTTGAATGGCAGTTATGTATATGTATGTATGTATAGTCCTCGTGGCGGACTCTCGACAATCTCGAGTACGTGACTGGTATGACGGAAAATATTTAATCGACGTTTTAATTAATGCAAAAAAGACTATACGAATTATTTTCAATTTTGCGATTTTGGCATTTAATTAACAGATTAAGAATTTGAAGTTTTTCGAGCGGTCTTTTACTTAGGAATTTATCAAAAATTTAATCTATTGAAAATCGATGAAATTGTAAAGAAAAAAAGAAAATGTCAAATGAATTAAAAATATATAAACAGTTTTTGATAATTTTAACAAAAATTCAAATTTTTAATGTAAATGGGAAAATGTTGTTGCATTTACGTTGAAAAACATCGAGATTCATCGGGCACGAGCTCTTGGTATTCGTAAACGACGCTCGTGAAATATTTTTAAACAACGTATCTCGCGTTTCACTCGCTGAACAAAGAATAAAAAAGAGTCTGATTACTCGGCGACGAGTACGACGAAAATATTGGTGAGAGCGTTCCACACTGGCGTGTCGTATTTCGCGATGCGAGCGAGGAGTTGAAAGAGGAGCTACGTTTCGAGTGGAACAAATTACTAGTAGATAATGCACATACTGGTCAGACACGGTCGTTTCGCTATACGACAAATTTTGTATTTTCTCCCATTTCCACAAAATTGTTCGAATCCGATATTTATCCATCCCAAATTTTGTCAAACTACCCAACAATAAACCTAAAAATAATTAACAACAAAAACCGTAACAATTTTTTGCAATATTAACATTTTTTCATTTTTTCTAACGTCGTCCGATTTTTGTCGCCCTAAACGTCGACTCGCACTACTGCGAACGTTTTCGAATCGCGATAAAACACGTACACCTGCGAACTCTCTGAAATAACCGAGTGCCAGGATGACCAGCGAATTTTATAGCGGGGTCACTCGACGTATTATCATTTATTTTGTTATCCATTTACGTAAGCGTCGTAATACACACTTGTTGAATTCCACACGTTTTTACATTCGCACGAATTTGTAAAAACACGACCGATGGATGTTTTTCTCAGCTCGAGACTTAGGAATTAAATTATCGCAATCGCGATTTTACTTTAAATATGGGCTTTGTACGTTGTATTGAATAATTTATCCAGACTTCCTTTCGAAAATACCTGTAACGTGAAATACCTTCCACCCGTCTTCGCCCTAAGCGTCCTGTAATTATCGTAATATCACTTACTGCCTGCCTACGAGTCGCCAATTAACGATATAATCGAACCGAGGGATACGAATGTTCCGCTCGAATTACTGCTAAGTGATCGTCGCAGTTATAGGAACATTACTTATACGTATGTGTTCGCAGCCGGACGAACTAAACCGCAGTTTTAACCAAACGTACCGGTGCATATGCAACAGGCAATGCACGCGCTCCACACCTGTACCTACAGTGGAATAAGCCTATATAGGGCGTTCCGTTCTCACTCAGCCACGTTTTCATTCAGAAAATTTATCAAACTTTCCAGTTTTTCGTACTAATTAAAAAAAAACATATCATGAATTATTTCAAAATTCTCCATCCAATTGTTTCAAAGATATATTTTTTTTTGCAAATCGTATGAAATCTTTTCGAAAAATATATTCGTAGAAAAAATAAATTCTACGTGATAACAATTGGTGTTTTTCATAACCTTATCAGTAAAATTTTTATCACAATTTTATCAACGTTAATAAACCATATTATTTTCACAAAAAAATGTTTTCACATGAATTTGTGTTCACCGTATCGGCTAAAAATCTAACATGTTACAATTCGCAGAAAGTCTTTGTAATTAACGCGGCAAACTGATATAAAGTAACAGAAAAAATTGATTGAGATAAAGCTGGCTAGATCGTACGAGAATGTTTTAGATATACGTTTTGTGCGTAAAATGAGTGAGAGAGAGAGATAGATAGAGAAGAGAGAAAAAAGATTATCGTTGCATGTACCAACACGCGTCGTTCGCACAGACTCGGACTCGCTCGGACTACCGGTCGCCGCGTGCGAGCGCTTAGTTTTACCAGTCGTCGAACGAGCTACCGTTCACGCTCCGTTTGCTATGGGTCAACGCGATACGCAAAGAGACGTTGGCTCCTCGAGTCTCTCTCCTTCCTCTTTCTTAATCTCGACTAGAAGACGCGTCTTCTAGTTCTTCCTCATACCGATCTAACGAAAGAGTCTCACGCGCTGATTTTACGATTTTCTTTTCAAATTTTTTTGTTTCCTCGATTTACTTTTTTTCAACCATTAAATGATTTTTATTCTCTTCATTATTAATTTCATCCCACTGACGTGTCTCGATTCTCACGCGAGAGGATAAAACCCGTAATTATGGAAAATTAAAGATAACAGTTGATCCTCGTGTAATATACGAACGTGTAATGTCAATTTACAAAATGCAATCTCATCGCTAAATATATTTTACATTAAATTCTCAATTATTTCATTAATTTTATATTTTTAATTCGTATCTTAAACATTTTATTACATGGATTTTCGTATTAAATGTCAATTTTTTAAAATATTTTTCTATCAAATTAATAAATACAATATTCGATTTATTCCAGTAGATAAATTAATTTCAATAACGATTTTATATAATCGAATTTATTTGATTTTATTAATACTGATTTAATTACACGTTTTTTATCGCGAAATTATCGATACAAATTCTCAGCGGCGAATACAAACATTAGCGATTAATTTTGTAATTTTTTTCTCACGACAATCCAATTACTCTGTATCAATAATCGTTGATGAAAGTATTTTATCACGACCATTATCTCTCTAATCGCGAGCATTCCGTTCGACACACGAGCCTTCTTATCCCATGACTCTGAGAAAGTGTTACACTTCGATAGAATTTTAATTGATTTCATCGATTCGAACGAGAAATAGAACAGAAGGGCCAGAAGGAGGAAGAAGAAGAAAAAAAAAGGGGGAAAAAAATCAAACAACATTGGTGGAAACGAGTCGTTCACGCTCGACTAATCGTTAGCCTGGGTCAATGGATATCGAAAAGAAACCACGTGATATAAAACATCCCGTGGATTTTAAACCTACAACGAGTTTCTTTCCGATCTCGCCAAGAGTATCTCAGAAAAAAAGAGAGAAAAAGGGAGAAAGGAAAGAAAATTTTCTAATCACGAAACCGTCCATTTTCATGGAAAACTTTCGCAACGTCCAATTTCGTGAATAATTTCACGCGAGTCACGACCTTTGTACCAGCCGAATGACCAACGTCGCGTGTACGATTTTCTTTTGGCACGGAATCGCATTTGCGAGGGTTATTTATTGTTTCTTTTTTTTCTTTTTTTTTTCTTTTTTTTCTCGAAAACGCTCACGTACAGTACGAACTCCTCGGTTGGGTACACGTTGGCTCGTTTTCCGCTGTTGCTCCGTCTATAAATACCAGGGCTCCTTCATACACTCCGTGTCTGAAGAAAAGTTGGCCATCGCAATTAAGTGCGTTTCGCGGTGCTGGAAAGCGTGCTCACGCGGCAACTACAGCCAACTCGGGGCTTTATGGAATACGTATAGGTAGCGTTTACCAGACACGCGTTCTTTCGTTTATATATATAAATAGAAAGAGCACGAAAGAGAGAGAGAGAGAGAGAGAGAGAGAATGAGAAAATTTTCTGGTGTGTACAAAACGTGGTCGAGGAGCTGCAACAGCACACTTTTTATCGCACTGACTTACGGCTGCAACCGCCGATCTCGGTTGTAATACACATCGGCGAGCAAACGCCGTCGAGAAAACCCCGAGGAATCTCGTACGTACAAATTGAATAGAGAAAAAAAGAAAAATACACGATGCAGAAGAAAAAAAAAGATATAAACGTTTCGTGCGATAAATCATTTATGATGAATCGACACTGGCGTTTCCCCCTTTTTCCAACTTATTTTTTATCAGGAGAATAATTTATTATCGTCGAGATGGGAGAGCGAGAGAGAGAGAGAGAGAGAGAGAGAGAGGATGTTATCTAGAGCGAGAGAAGACAAAAAGTTGCAGGTCGAATAGATGAGTGATTTTTTTATCTCGAGGCGGAAATCAGGATTGAAATGTGAAAAATAAGGGATGAATTCGTCATAATTTATAATTTTATTATCATAATCCTGGGATGAGCGAGTAATTGAAGAAATACGACAACTAACGAAAAGTTGAACGCTTTTAATTCGTAGAGTAAAAAAAAGAATCGATTCGATGGATAAATCGATTATCGATTTATCAATTTTTCTAGTTCGTATTATTAATTTAGCAATAATAATATTAAATTAATTAATTTGTTTAGATAAATAATTAATAAAACATATATTTATTGACCTAGTAATTTTATTATTATTATTATTAATATTATCATAAAAAATATTGCCCGAGTTTAGCGTTAGATAACGCTTGAAAAACTATACCGATCAATCGCGTCTCGGCTCGATCGACAAATTACACGATCGTTTTTCCCCGTAATATCGATTTTCGATTATCGAGAAAACGCAATAGCTTGCCACGCCTTATTGAACTAGAATCGCGATCTCTCGATCATCGAAACGCGAATAAATCGAGATCGAAATCGTATCAGTCCGCGTAAATAGCGAACTCCCTCGATTTCTTCGACTCGAGGCTTGCAAAATTCATTTCCGCTCTCGACAATTAACCAGAAATCGTAGCGATATATACACAGCATTACCGATGCATTAACTTTCGTTGAGTTAGCGGTTGACCAACGAGGCTAATTATTCGTGCTCGATAGGACGCGAGTATCGTATTTCATGGTACGATCTCGAGAAAGAACGAAAGAGAAAAATAAATTCGATGTACGGGGCGCGGTGGGGGGATGGTTGGGGGGGGGGGGGGGGGGGGGGGGGGGGATTGAGTTTGCTTTCGCAGTCTTTAAAACACATCGAGTGACGAGAAACGAAGTAATGACACGGAAAAGTTTGTGGTAACGGTAGTAAATTCCCCCCTCTCCACCCCGCCCCACCCCCGCCCACCTCCTCTACCGCCCTTCTTACAGCCTCACGAGTCAGAAGTCGCGATTAATCGATCTCGCATGAGCTCACCGTGACTTTATAACAGATGTTCGAACTGTACGTTTCTTTTTCTCGGGAATAATAATCGTCGCTTCGTCGACACGTACACCACCGGTGGTTAGTACACGAGAAAACTCGGCGCGGCGTAAGAAAAAGAAGCTGCGCGGGATTTTGTCTCGAGGGAGGTGAACGCAACGGCGATTATGGGGCGAGGGAGGGGAGGGGTGAAAGAAGGGGGCAGGAAAGAAGAAGCTGCTCGTCGAAGAGCTGGCAAACCGAACGAGCAAAGGTCGACATTCTCCTCGCGGGGATAGCGAGAATTCGAACCGGTCGTTGCAACCTCGCGTCGAAAGATATTTTTCCAGGTTTCGTGTTTTTGTTTTGTTTTTTTTTTCTTTATTTTTCTCTTTTCTTTTCTTCGCCATTTGCCTGTTTTTTTTTGGTTTCGTTCGTTTAGTTAGCGCGAGAGACGGACACCGGTCGCGATCGGACCAACGGTTTTGTACGGTGGTTGTAAGCGAGGGGGGCCAACCGGGTCAAACGTCCGATCGAGCCGGACGGGACGAGCCGTCTTCTCCTTCTTCTTCTTCTTCTTCTTATCTTTCTTCCTCTTCTTCTCTCCTTCTTCTCCTTCTCCTCCGTGGCGAGACATTGTTCGAGTTTTACGGTTATAAAAGGGCCCGTAATTAATTACCGACCTCGATGCAAGAAATGACGCTCGAGACGTGCCACGAAACGAGTTTATTTCGAGTCGAGAAAATATATTCGTTTGTGCATTATTGCCAGCGTGATATAAATTAATTGACGGGATTGTGTTTGTTTTTATTCGATAGAAGATAAATATCAATCGTTGAAATAAAATTCAATTCTTCGAATTGAATTTTATTTCGATTAATTAATTAACTCGTTTTTAACGAACGTTGCAATCGGAAAGTGGAATATTTTTTTTTCGCGATAAATATAAATTATAATTGGTAGAAAAAGAAAATTAAGAATAACCTTAATAATTCATTTGATTTCCTTAATCGGCGTCGATTTTTATCGAAGGTAAAAACCGCATTCCGCGATGCAATAATCGTAAAAAAAATTGATAGCGTACGCGGTTAATGAGCTCGAATATTAACCGAGAGACTTTCGAGACGAATCTGTGTCACTCGAGCGATAAACTTTTTCGCAACGAACGAAAATAAAGTAGGAAAAAAACAACAACAATACAAAAACACCGACGACAACAGACAAAAAGAAAGATAAACGACTCTTTGCACCAGCATCGAATAGTCGTCGCGGCCGAATACGACCGCGAAATAATTACGTCGATCGTCGTCTCCGCGCGACGCGTGTCGCCCCAAGTTTTACAAAACGAAAAAAAAAAAAAACATTCGCATCGTTTCGTTCACGAATCAACCGCCACCGTGACGTACAAAGAAGCGTATAATTTCCAACGTACGCGTCTTTCGCCCCTTCGCCCCTTTCTCCTCTCGCAGAGATGCTCGAAGAATCTCGCTACGCCGATCATTAATAACGAGACTGACGTTTGAATAAAACGAAGAAAAAAAACAACAACAACAAACAAAAAATGCGTTGATCAAAATTAAAATAAAAGTCCGGGCGCGAAAGGATCGTTCCATTTTCAAATATTAGTCATTGAACGGCATTTCGATATCGCGCGAGCGTTCGAACGAGGAAAACGTGTCGCGGGGCCCGTGCTCGTTGCGATTCGACGCAGGCAACGGGGTCCGCCGGAGTCGAAGAAGACGACGACGCGCGACTATGTCCCCGTTAGGTCGATCGAGTGATTCTTCGTGTCTATATCGTCGTACGTGTTCACGCCTGGGTCTGTGTGCGAGCGTTCGTCGGACAAGTTTTGCTTCACGGGCACAGAAACCCGCGAGAGAGCCAACTCTTGCTCCGAGAAATTCCGGAACGACTACGTGAAAGATGCGTGAAAGAGCACGAGTCTCTTTTCGATTCATCGTTTATTGGTCGAAAAATTGCTATGAAGATGTAATTTATTAAATACGAGAGAGAGAGAGAGAGAGAGAGAGAGAGAGGGTGATAGAGAAAGGGGAGGGGGAGGAGGTTGAGAGTCACTGCCACGTCTTTGAGAATTACGACACGAGAAGTGTTCACTCGTGGAGTTGGGCTCAACCGAAAAAGTGTGTCAATAGGAGAGCAAATGTTCGTCCGAACGTGAACGGACCTACGCGGACCGTTCCACTCACCTCGGACCGATCGTTCGACCCGTTGGCACTGCGGCGCGAAACCAGGGCGAGCCCGAGACTCGTCCTTTGCGTAGCGTCCTGCGACCCGAAATACCCAAATTTTGGGATTCAAGATTTTTGTTTACGAAGCATTCATCAATTAAGGACGAGACAAGTTTGCTGTGAAAATATTTATTTTTGGTGTTCTTAATGGATATGCTAAAATAATATTGTTGGATTTAGTTTTTTGTTTATTTTTTTTTGTTTCGTGGAACGAATGATCGAGAATTGTGTATTTTGTAAATCGGTGAATGCGCGTGCTTGTTAATGCTGGAGAGTAGAAATATTCAAAATTCTAAAAAATGTAAATTATAAATATAAATGTTCGAAATTATAAATTTTGAAAATCCTAAAAAATGTCAATTTTTAAAATATTAAAAATCAGGTTTTTTTCTAAATACTCAAAAATATGAGTACAATATCGGAGTATTACAAAATTCGTAAAAACTTCCTAAAACACGTTTTCGTCTCGAATCCATTGGCTGCGATCTATCGGAAAATAAAATCGTTCGTCTAGCGTAAATACGCTAGACGCGTGACTAATAAAATTTTCTATCGCGCCAAACGACGTACAAGAACGAGTGAGTTCACGCAGATAGAATTAATCCGCGACGTCTTGCTATTTTTAGACGTGAAACGGGATGTAACGTCGGAGTATTATCGATACGTATCCAACTCCCGTCGGACTTTTACGGATTTTACATTAATCGCCCATTAATCTTTCGGTGTACTCGGATCGTTCTCGTAAACAGCTGAAATCCTTGAATACGAAATAGGGCCGTTTCCTTGGCTGACGGACGGGCCGATGATTCCAACCATGATTAATTCAATTCGCTTCCATCGCTCGTATAGAAAATCTCTATTTACACAATCGCCCCTTACCTCCCCTTTTTTTGTAAAATTTGAAAAAAACGTCAAAGCGCGTACCCGCCCCTAGGCCTGTTATACGAACAATTTGAACCAAAATCAAACACTGTCATTTTTTATTTTTTTATTTTTTCATAAAATTTGAAAAATTCTCAAAGCGCGTGCCCGCCCCCAGGTCTGTTATACGAAGAATTCAAACCAAAACCGAACGAACCAAAACCACCCCCTTCTTTTTTTTATTTCCTTGTTTTTCATAAAATTTGAAAAATTTTCCATGCGCGTGCTCACCCCCAGGTCTGTTATACGAAGAATTCAAACCAAAACCGACGAACCCAAACCAACTCCATTCTTTTTTTTATATCTTTTTTTTCATAAAGTTTGAAAAATTCTCCAAGCGAGTGCCCGCCCCCAGGCCTGTTATACGAACAATTCAAACCAAAACCGACGAACCAAAACCACCCCCTTCTTTTTTTTATTTCCTTTTTTTCATAAAATTTGAAAAAATTTCCAAGCGCGTGCTCACCCCCAGGTCCGTTATACGAAGAATTCAAACCAAAACCGACGAACCCAAACCAACTCCATTCTTTTTTTTGTATCTTTTTTTTCATAAAATTTGAAAAATTCTCCAAGCGAGTGCCCGCCCCCAGGCCTGTTATACGAACAATTCAAACTAAAACCGACGAACCAAAACCACCCCCTTCTTTTTTTTATTTCCTTTTTTTTCATAAAATTTGAAAAATTTTCCAAGCGCGTGCTCACCCCCAGGTCCGTTATACGAAGAATTCAAACCAAAACCAACGAACCAAAACCACCTCCTTCCGTTTTTTCTTTCTTTCTTTTCATAAAATTTGAAAAATTCTCAAAGCGCGTGCACGCGACCAGACCTGGTCGCACCGAGAGTCGGTCGCGCATGCGCGATCAAAAGGTGGCGCGAGACCCGCTGCGCGGCATTCTACGACCACGAGGGAGAAAGAGCTCAACGAGTGCGCGAAGAGGTTTATCATGTCGGTCATGCGTCGTCTTACGAACTTCGTGACTTGTTCGAACGCCATTCCTAACAAGTGACCTTAACGGGGAGGACGACAGAGATAGAAAAAAAGAGAAAGAGAGAGAGGGACGATTCTTTACTCACCTATTATTAACGCTACACACACAGGCACCTATAGACGCGTGAACTATAGCCGATACGTATTATTTCCTCGAGCCGGTCCTCTCTGTGTCTGTACGCGGCACCGTAAGTTCGCCGCACCGTTCAAACGTGTGTCGTACAAAAAGGTTACTGGGTTTCGAGTTGTGTAATTCACCGAGCCATAATCATCATCGGCATCCTCGCTCGTAAGAGTGACTCTCGAATATCCCGTGGACGCGACGTGTTTCATCCCCGATTATACGATATTACGTCGTTACAAATTTTTGTGCGTTCATTTTTTTTACCTATAATTATGTTTTTTTTTAATCAAAATTAAAAATTAAATATTCGAATAATTTCATAGTTGACGAAATAAAATAAAATTTCATTCAACGTTTGACGAAGAGTTAATTGATTTTTTATTGAAAAAAATAATAATAAAAATTTCGAAAAAAACTCGCCAACAAAAGATTTAACGGGCAGACAATATATTTTTTTTCTGTACGTTTAAATTTCTCTCGAAAATGTCGGAATTATTCTTGTCGATGATACAGTCGTCATTCTTACGAACAGGTTTTTGTCACGTCACGAGTCCACGCGTATTATCGCACGTACGATATACCTCTCGCCGGTAAGACACCGTCTCTTTCTCCCTCTCTCTCTTTCTCTCGCTCTCTCTCTCTCTCTCGCTGTTACTTTTAAACAACGCGTCGTCCAGTAAAGCCAATTTTCTTCGCTATAATCCAAGAATGCAGGAATAAAGTTACCCGTAGAGGTCTATGAGCTCTTTTCTCTCGCTCTGCTCACTGTGGCAAAACTTTCCGCATCCTCTCACTCACCCCCCTGTCTCTCTCTTTCTTTCCCTCTATAGAGTATTCTCCCTCATCACACCGATCGTTTCGCTCGTTTCCCGGAATCCTGAGCGCTTCCTGTTGGTGTTATAAGGTTAGGTCTCGGGCTGCAACGTGCACGACTCGCCAGAGCAGAGAGCCAGAGCCCCTCTTCTTCTTCTTCTTCTTCTTCTTCTTCTTCTTCTTCTTCTTCTTCTTATTCTTCATCTTAGTCTCGGTTCCCTCAGCCTCCTTCGTTCCTTCGTGTACCAATGCTTCATATATACATATAGATATACAGCTGGACCATAGAAGCTGAGAATCCTGACTGGTAGGAGGCGACAGGAAGACGATGCAGATGTCGGGATGCTGGATAAAACGCGAGAGAAGACCGCAAGATTCTCTCGCATGTAGAAATATATATGTACGTGTGTGTGTGTGTGTATGTGTATTAACTGCGTCTCGGTGAAGATTCGATTATGTCACTGCCGGGAGTTTTCATTACGTCGTCTACTATGAGGGAAGATAGAAAGAGAGAGAATGAGAGAGCGAGTGATGAGATATACAGTCTCGTATTAGACATGGCGAAAGAGATTGCTGAGAACTCGCCACCTGGATAACTCGTAGATCTTCCTTATTATTCCTATTATGTATAAATGTCTATATACGTATATGCAAATATGCGCAGTAAGGACGTTACATACATTATCCTCGGTATTAACGGAGCTCGAATCATCATTTGTATTACGATCGTTTCGCACTCTCGAGTACGACCAATTCGATTGGAAACAGTTTCGATCGAAAGCGTATTATAATTATTCAAGGTGTGGTCGAATTAATCGATGGATTTTGCTCGATATTGAATCATTAATTTGAGAATTTCTAAATTTGGTTTCTCAATATTTTGTTTTTTATATCTGTAAATTTCCAAATTTTGTCTATTTTATTTTGTTGTAATTCACAAAATTCAGAATAAGCAGAATAATTTCATCAATCTTTATTATTTCGATAATATATATATTTTTTAACAATAAAATCGATTGGTTATTCCCATAACATCTCGAACATAAGAATCCGTGTAAAAGTACCAGAGCATTATTCAAAAGCCTCGATAAATTTTCGTGTCAAAGACCTCGAGGGAAAAAAGGGGACCATGAGGAAAGAAGCCAAAAATTTCAGGGTGTCCGGACGAACGATGACGATGACCGATGGGCAGGACGACGTAACGAGAACAAGGGCCAGACACGTCCTAGGGCGAGTGCGTGCGTGATCGGACTCCGGTACAACAAAAAAACACCAAAAAACCTCGAGCTACGCTCGTTATACGAATATCTCACGTGTTGCAGCATAATGGTTACGTCCAAAGTCCCTCATGCGATCCTTTCTCCATTATATTTCGATCCTTTGGTTATTGTAAAACATTTTAAAAAAAGGTAAAAAAAAATGTTCTCCAAAATTCACCAAAGGGAGAGGACTAAAACGCGCTTATTTCGTCGAACCCCCGCTTTTGATTATACACGATGGCTTCGATGCTAAGCCATTCCCGTATTTAAATATAGATACGTCGTGCCTATATAGCTGTAGTTATGGTTGAAAAAAGGGCCTCGCGGGCCTCGCGAAACCCGTTTTCACACACCGGCACTTTGCCACGTGTGGAGAACACAAGAAAATAATAATCTCCTCTCCCCCTTCGCCACCCCCCCCCCCCCCCGGCACTTTTCGCCCTCTGGCACGAGAGCACGGTGTCTGCTCAAAAATATATGTTATCCACTCTATATACCTACGTATATAACAACGAACAGTAAACCCGATAAAGCGTCGTCTTTGTGGTTTTTCACTTAAACCCCCCCCCCCCCCCCTGCCCTTTTCGTGACCTCGACGATATTTCGCGATCCTGCAATTATCGACGACGAGAAGCCTATATATATGAACCATCTGTCGTCATAGTTTTCGATTGGCTTCTATTGAAAAATTTATGACAAAAACAAAATAATTCACGGAATCTCGAAATGGGAAATCTTTCGAGTATAACAAATTTTTATTTTTGTTTCACGAGCGAAACAAAAGATTGTTCTTGATTTTTTATAAGAACTTTTGAGAATTCAATGTTTTTACAATGATTTGGTGAGTTTATGAAGTTCTTTTCTTGTCTTTTTTTTTCTCGAGACAAAAAATATTGTCAAAAAATTGAGTGTTAAATTTGGTGGAAATAATTGGTCGTTCGCGTGTCACGCGTTTGCCGAAAACGGTAAGAAAGATGTGAAAGAAAAGAAAGAACACGACGAATCCTCGATCCCGAGTTATTAAATATGATTTTTAACGCCTTTTCACGCGTCGAAATCCGATGCGGCATGTTTTTTTTGTTTGTTTTTCTTTTCTTATGTTTTCCAACGGGATGCGAAATCCGTAGCATTGTCCTACGATCGTAATCGCACGTTACTTCCGGTTCGTGACAGGCGAATCTCTTCTCTCTCTATCTCTGTATCTCTCTCTCATTCCCTTCATCATCATCATCCTCGTCGTCGTGTTCGTCGTCGTGGTCGTCGTCGTACTCGCAATTTATTTTTATTTTCGACACCGAACTCTCTACGAGCCGATCATCGCGCACGGCCGAGCGTTAAATTACGTTTAATTCGTGCGATCATTGTCTTTATCCTTTCTTCGGTTTTTTTTATTTCTTTTATCTACTCTCTCTCTCTCTCTCTCTCTTACTCTCTCGACTCCTTTCACCCTGAGGTCGCGTCCACCGGAGTTCCCCGTGATCAAGGAAGTAAACCGACCTGATAATAATAATAATAATAATAATGATAATAATAATAATAATAATAATAATAATAATAACAATAATAATGATAATAATAATAACAAGAACGCTGATAAGTTTGCGGTGTGGGCGGTAAAACGCACACTCGTTTGACTCGATTCGAATCAACTCTGTTTACTTTCTACGAGGGGAGGCAAGAGTGAGTGAGAGAGAGAGAGAGAGAGAGAGAAAGAGAGAGAAACAATCGGTGGCGTTGAATCGCAAGTAACTCGCTCGGGGAAGTTTACAACATGGGCGAGAGTTGCGTGAATACTCCGTTGCTTTCACGATTGTCTCGTGCCCACCCCCCTCCCGCCCATTTCCTCCTCAGCGTTCGCCCGCTATCGCTACCCCCCCCCCCCCCCCCACCCCACCCCTCTTCACCTGTAACGCGGTTTTCTCGTCTGTCTGTCGTGGGTACTTGTTTTCGCGAGCCCGACTCCTCTTTCTTTTTTCTCATGCTCCTGACTTTTCAATTCCGGTGTAACAGACGCCGGGGGGTACGGCCCTCACCCATGGCCAAACGGATCGAGCTCGAGTCTCGCACGCCGAGGATTCGGCGAGTTTTCTTTCGATTTTTTTTCTTTTTTTTTTAAGGGACAATGAACAAGAACGAGAGGTTAACCGGATGTAAAAATATTCTAGTAAAAATATGAAAGAGAAAAAGAATGTCGTCCAAGATATTGAGATGTATTTTGTATTTTTTTATCTCGCCGATTGGCAAAAACGATCGTCGATATTTTTATTTCTATTTTTAATCCAAAAGCTCGATTTCAAAAAATCGACGAAACGAAACAATTTTTTGTCCCTAACGTAATTGAATTTTGTGGAGAATGTTTTTGTGTAAAAAGGATATTTTTTCGTTGTCGTTGTTGAGTTTAAAAGATCGTTTTTATCGTCGACCGCAAATTATCGAAATTCGATCCGGCGCACGAAAATTATTCTCCGACGTTCCCAACACGACGTGGTTTCGTTCTATACAATTTTTCTTTTCTTTTCATCGCCGTAACGATTCGATACGTCGTGCAATTTCGTTTCATTTTGTATGACTTTTTTTTGTCGTTGTCTTTTTTTTTTATACTCGCTCGATCGACTCTCGAGCGCGAGCTCACCACGAAATTCGAACGAGGTTTGCGTGTTTCGCGACGACCGCCGCGAGTTCGCGAGCGAAAGTAGTTTTCGGTCGACGATGCACGCGCGGACGAGGACGGACAGACGGACAGGAACGTTGCAATAACGCAGTTCGACGCATCTCGGAAATGCTACGCTCGATTCCCGAATAAAAAAAGGCCGGAGAAGTCTCGAGAGATATCGATCGTAAAATTAAAAAAAAAAATTTTTAAACCAAAAAATATTAAGAGTAAGAACGAGAGCGATGAGCCAAAAAATTTCGAGGAAAGCAATTTCTCAGGAGAGAGAGAGAGCGAGCGACAATATCTCGTCATAATTGGGGGAACGACGAGAGTTCTCTCTTTGGACTGAAGAGTCTATGTGTGTGTGTGTGTGTGAGAGAGAGAGAGAGAGAGAGAGAGAAAGAACGAAAAGTGAAATGTAACAATTACGACGGTTGTCGCTTGAACGCGCTATTATTATCTTTATTCGTTTCAGAAACATTTCTCAAGTCTCTTTCTCCCGCGTCTCGTTGTCGCCGTCATCGACGCGAACAACGGCTTCGGATTTCCACATTCTCGTGTATATCGCGAGGCTCGAGCACGACATCGTCATAGTCCGCGACCGCGTTGCAATTACGTGGACGAAAAAAAAAGAAAGAAAAAGAACGAGATTCGCGCGCAAAAACCTCAACATTGAATTCGTGAAAGTTCGCGGCTCTTTCCCTCCTTTTAGTCGGATGAATATATATTTTGTATATCAAAGGCTTGTTACGTTAGTGATTAAAAATGATGATTTTTTTTGTACTTGGGAAATTTCTCGATAACGAATATTCCTAGGAAAAAAAAATTAGTGAATGATCGTATTTTTTATTCGACCTAATTTTCCAAAATTTCCATTAAAAGTCGAAAAACAATCACAATATCATCACCGATTTCGAGTAAAATGGCAAATTATTACAAAAATAACAATGTTTGTATAAAAAATTGAATTTTTTCATTTATAAATCCAATTTAAAAATAATTTTTGTTCTCGTTCCTCAAAATTTTCATTTCAAAAGCGTAAAAATAATATCACGTCGACCTTAATCCCTGCCAGATAAATATATTTCAAATCGAACGAACGAACGTTACGACTATTGATAAATGTTTTAAGATAAAATATATTAAAAAAAAAAAAAAAAAAAAAAAAAAAAAAAATTTATCTTGCCGATCCGCGAACCGCACAGAGAGAAAGACGATACGCCCGCGGACGAGAGATACAGTTCCTACGGAGCTCTGAATATTTTTCTGAGCGTGAAAGTATATAAAATGGCGAGGAATAAAATGAAACTGCAAGAAAGGTGATGCAGTGAGCGCGTACGAAGTCTGGCCGCACCCTCTCTCTCTCTCTTTCTTCCTCTCGCAATTCCGTAGCTCCCTCGACACCTTATCGCATCCGTACTTAATCCTATCAGTCGCGGCCGCAAGAGAGTCTTCCATTTCGTCCTAGAGCCAGCTATATATCCTGGTTAAGTTTCTTTTCATTTTTGTTTTTATGTTACCCGATTTTTCGCCTCTTGCGGCTTCGAGACGACCGACGATGGTTTTGCGAGTATCAAAGCGTACCGAGAGTCAACATATATATCTATATATGTATAGAGAGAGAGAGAGAGAGAGAGAGAGACCAGGAAATCATAGAAATAAATCGTGTGGCGTGACACAGCTTTCTTCGTATTTTTCCCAAGGATCGAATAACGATCTCGTCATTTTCATCCTTTCTTTTTTTTATTTCTCGCTTTATCTTCGTTCGATTTTATCGTATTTCATCGAGTACAAAATCGTTATCTCATGAATTTGTTTTTTCCAAGCAAATTATACTTTTCGACGATAATTTTTGTTCGTTTTTATTTTAATTGAGAAGAAAATATGATTCTCGAATCGATGAGAAAAAGATTTGATACGATCGGTAGGATTATTCGGGACGAAGTTGCGCGAGAGCCGTTTGGCCCGAAGGATGCAATTACGATCAGTGCGATAGAGTAATGAAGCGCCAGTTCGTCGGAAGAGAAGATGCACACGGGATGAGAGAGAGGTATTAATCGTCGGTACAACATCTTACTCGAGAAGACGCTCTCATCATTTATTTATGGGATCGAATGAAATCAACGATCGTCACTATCTTACGTAATTCTCAAGGTAGATTGCTTTAGCAACAGAGTCAATCGTCGGCATAATACTGTCGCCGGACTTTTTAAAGTCGCCGGTCAACGATAGATCGCCGATCAAATATTGTTGATTTCATCGATTATTATTATTATTATAAATTATTATTATTATTATTAATATTATTCAAGCTATTATTATCATTATTATAATAATAATTTTTGTTTTTGTTTTGTTTTTATTATTATTATTATTATTATTTTTATTATTAGTCGTAACGAATAGTGACCTTTTTAATATTCCTAATAATTCAAGCGTCCGTACAAACTCAAATACCTAATCATCTATTCGGCATGTCGTTGAGTATATATTCGTCGCCAGTTGATATTCATCATCGTGAAAAAGTTGCGCATAATCGCAATCAGATAAAGAACTATAGTTGCGATGAGATGCGTCAGCGAGCC
Organism: Netelia inedita; assembly: GCA_964017225.1. NCBI lineage: Eukaryota > Metazoa > Arthropoda > Insecta > Hymenoptera > Ichneumonidae > Netelia > Netelia inedita. The sequence goes on along the minus strand of OZ024922.1, from coordinate 6,488,813 downwards.
GAACGAGTTTTTCTGCCTCGTAAGAAAAATAACCTCCTCCGGTGTGCTGATAAAATTGAATATTTTTTCATTTCGAATTAAATTTCTTCATAACGTAATTTTCTAATTCTCATGCTAGCTGTACAGTCTCGTCGAGGTTGGGCGAGGTAACGCGCGAGCATGAAAATATAGACGGGGAGGGCCCTAACGTCACCTTGCCGAGCCTTCACCTCGTGTTACTCGCCTCGCATAACCTCGTTGAACCTCGCCTCAGCTCGACGAGAGTCTAAAGTCAGCTTTGCAAAACGCAGGATGTCAATACGTCGTGAAAAACAGAAGAAAAAAAAACAAATAAACGAATCAAAAATTCCATTGGTCGATGTCGTACGATCGATGAACATTCGATTAAAAATAATAATCGATGATCGATCGATCGTTTTATCGTTCGCTAATTAATCAATTCGTCATTAGCATTCCTCCGTGACAATTTTTCCAAACGAGTCTTTATCTCTTATCAATTATACCTCGATTTATTCCGAGAAATTCGCATCTGGACTCGGCCACCCGTAAAATCCCAACCGATTCGCATCCCCGAGGGTTATCTTTCGAAACCGTTGTACGTATATGAAAGTGCCTAGAGTTCTAGAGGTACGGAGCATAGGCGAATCGAGAGAAGCAACAGCCGAGAGTTCCGGTGGCGAAGGACGTGAGACGAGCGTGGACGCCCACACCCTTCACCGAGACAAGTACCACCATATTTCTCTCTCTCTCTCTCTCTTTTTTCTCTGTAGCAAGAACTCGGCGCCGCTTTATTATACACTGTCGTCGTCTATAAGGCCGATTCACATTCTAATCTGCATTGCCGCTCTCTCATGAGAAATACTGCATAGACACAAACACACACACACACACACACATATATATATATATATATATATATATATATATATATAGATGTTGAGAGTGTTGAGTTCCTATCGGGACAAATATCTTGAGTTCATCGAGAGTGTCCCGAACGATTTTCGAGCCACATAAGTATATATTATTTATATATAATTATATATACATCATGTGTTATATATATATATATGTAACATTCGTATGTTACAACTGCTTGGCAGGATCGGAATTCAGTTACGATACAGAATCTTCGAGTGGAACGCACCCCGTGAAGCTGTTGGCATGATGAATATATATATATATATTATACTTGGCACGATATATATATATATATCGTGCCAAGATATACGGATATACCTGTTGATGTAAAATAAGCGGCACATACTCTTTCGCGTGGCATTACCAGCGGACAATTAATTTAATTGCGTTAATTACGAGTCGCCGTGTAGTAACCAGACGTAAATGAGAAAAAGCGAGGAAGAGAGAAAGAGAGAGAGAGAGCATTATAAGCTTCATCGTCGTTGGCGTCGTCGAGCTTAAACGTTGTTTTTTTTTCTTCTTTTTTTCTATCTCTCCACTTTTTTGTTTATTCTCGTCATCGGGTTTTCTTGTCCCTTGTCGACACGCTTCTCTCGGTCCAGTAGCGCGTACCTAAGAGGCCGCGACTCCGCTTGAGCAACGAGCGAGCACTGGACTATGTGATTAGAAATCGGTGAAACAAGTTTTTTTTCTTCTTTTCTTTCTTTTTTTTCCTTTTTTTTCGTACTTTACGTCGGACCTGGCGGCATTTTTATTCATTTTTATTTTTTGTTTTTGTTTTTCGACGATTTTCTTTTCGTACGCTGGACATTCCGTTCTTGAAAATATTAATAAGTGTAAAAGTGTAATTGCTTATTTTGTTTTTATCGTTTTCTTTCGAAAGCGAAGAGAGAAATGATTTTTAATGACTTTGAAATGTACGCGGCTCGTTTATTGTGGAAAATTAAAAAATCTAATTTAATGATTTACTTTTTGATGCGTTCTTGAAACGTTGAGACGACATGAATTTTATGACATTGAGAAGTTTGTGTCTCGTTTGGAGAGACGGAATTTTTGTTTTTGTTTTTAAGAAAGTTTGTAGGTGAATTAAAAATGAAAAATATAATTGCCCAATGACGAATCTTGTCGAACGAGAAAAATATCGTCGATTTCAGGTCTGCACTTTGCGGAGGAAGTCGTCACGAAATGTCGTACGAGTAATTCATTTTAAAACTCGACTTCGAAATAGCGATGTGTTGCGTATTTTGTTCGGTTAAAACGCGAGTAGAAAGGGAGAGAGAGAGATAGAGATAATCGAGATTGGCCCATTGGCCAATTCTTCATACAGATCTCCCGAGTTTTCTCGCTCCGTCTCTCGTTTCTCGAGACGAGGTCAGGTAGTAATTATCATATCGGGTTAAGGTTACATCGAGAACGGTCTTAATGGATCTCAAATGTAGATCTCTCTCTCTCTCTTTATCCATTTTTTATTTATTTTTAATTTTATTTTATTTTTATTTTACATTTGAATTTTTTATTTCTCTGTCTCACTCTTTCTTCGTTAGCGTGGGATTGTTATCAAAAGAAAAGCCCTAAGCGTGCGAATTTCCAGGCCGATCGGTACGAGCGTCGTGTCGATTCTAATCGGATTTTCGCTCTATCGATTGCAAATCGAAAACTCGGGACAGGCCGCGGTGTTCCGTTCCAATAAGTCGATCGACCGTTCGACCAAACCGATATAATAATGGAGAGAACGAGAGCCACGGTGGACGATTTCCGCGAAGCGAATCGGTTACCGGTCCGGGAAGATCGGTGCGAAGTACGAAATTGGGACATGCGTTATATATATATACATTTGTTTATCGATGGGAGACACGACGGTGCGTTTACGATTATATTCGTCCCGAAGAGATTCTCGATTCGTGTAATTTTCGAACGATAACGATATGCGCGTGGTTCCGATACGCTTCGATGGTTTATCATATCCTCGGGATTTAGGTCTGGTTTCACATCGATATTTGCGCGTGTGGCTATTGATCTGTCAAGGTCTTTATTCATTTTTTAAATTTTTAATTTTTCTATTTAAAAAAATTTGTTTTATTTAATTTTAATTTTATTTTTCTATTTACTTATTTATTTATTTATTTATATCGATCGCAACTACGCGCTATCAATTTACTTATCACTAAAATAGGACGTGACTCTATTTCATTTTCCAATGTTACGTCTAATGGAGAAACATTGACAAACGGCACAAAAATCGGGAGACTCTTGATTAGGACACTTCAATTCCAGAACGAGAGTGTACGAACCGAGGCCAGAAAAGGTCAGAGGTACTTTTATTCGAGTCACGATCTTTCTCTTGTTTCTCAAATTCGGCCTCTCATCTCTCCCACGAAGTTAGGACACACTCACGTAACGTGTTCACTATACAAATGCTCGGAATTCTTTTTTTTTGTTTCTTTTTTTTCGTATTTCTTTTCAAGCTCTAAAATTATTGTCCCGTCACAAAAACGACGCTCGCGACAGCTTTTTCAAAAGGTCTTCGTCTTCTCGTATTATGTATATGTCGTGGATTTATATATATATGCAGTCGTAACGCACATTGAATATTTATGACGCATCAAATATTTTTCTCATCCAACCCCCTCCCCTCTGGCCCACCGCGACACTCAAAAAAAAAGAAAGGTTACAGTAAATACGAAAAAGTCGAAAAAATGTGCGAGACGAATACAATTTCTTTCGATCACGTAATCCAAAAGTCGCGTCATCAAAATTTATCGACTCCGAATCGATTTCGCAAGACCAATTTCTTCCTCGTAATATCCTCGTTCGATTTAAAAAAATCCTACGTTTATTTTCCTATTGTTATTTATCCCCAAAACAATTTACCCAAAATCCACACAATTTGAATGAGCGAAAGTTCCCGCCAAAAATTCAAATCTCGTCAGGACGATGCAAAAACCAAAAAAAAATATAAAAAAACACACACACACACACACACACACATTATCAAATCGATTTCATCGTACACAGTAAAAGTATCGAGATCTCCCTCTCTCGCGCACGATGCCACTTGTTTTTGGCTCAAAAGTGCCGATGCGAAGAAGATGGATATGTTTGGTACGTGAAAAAAAAAAAAAGAACAACCAAGCACACGGCCTTGGCGAGTATCGCCGGCGTGTATACAATTATTTCGAGTCGTGATGCGCAGAAATTAGATTTTACCCGGACCGTTAGACTCGCGCGAGGGTGAGGGGCGAAGGAGGGGGCGGGGGGAGGCTGCGCGGTCTAAGAACCGCAGTGGGGATCTCGCGGTTCTACCTTCTACACTAACACACTATATTTATATATCCATATAGATATATAGATATATATAATGATTCAAACTCTATGCTCTCTTCGAGGAGAGCTCTCATAATGCGCCGTGGCGAGGAAAGGCGGCCACCTGTTCGCTTCTACTCTCCGCCGTTCGTTCTCTTTGCCGGACTCCGAGCGGACACTCCGGTAGCTTCTATATACGGCCAAAACCTGCTTCTCTCACTATATATCTGTGTATAAAATGTCATTACATGTATTCATGAAACCACAGTGACATGTATGTATATATGTGTGTGTGTGTGTGTGTGTGTGTGTGTATATATATATAAATGTTTATATACAAGTGTATATGATGGTGGAATATATGCAAAAGAGACCGGCTTAACCGCAACAGCGGGAGCAGCAGTGATGCGGCGGTTCGTTCTCCCGTAGAACGAAGACGAATCGCTTCCATGGAAATCGTAAAAGGATCAAGCGATTCCGAGAGAACGGACATGAAGAGAGAAGCTTTTGCCGCTGCTGTTACTACTGCTGCTGCTGCTGTGTTGGCTGTTGCTGCTGTTGCTGATGTTGGTGGTTCTCTCTGGACTTTAGAGCTCGCTCTATCACTCTTTTATTCTTTCTCTCTCTTCTTCTTCTCTCTCTCTATCTATCTATCTCTTTCTCTCTCTGTCGAAGAGCGTGCGATAGCCGCTCACGTTATTCGACCATCCGTGAAACAATGCCACGGTACCATTCTCCCGGAGTGTGCAAAACACTGGAATTGAAACTCGCTGAACCGACCAGAGAAAAGATTATATATATGTATATAGTTATATATATATATATATATTTATTTATTATAGTTCGAACAAGTTCCAGTGAGAATCCTCGATAAAAAAAGGCCCCGCGCTCACGAGGTCAGAAAAATGTGCGCGAGAGTGGTCTCGTCGATAAATGGCACAAAATAAAGAAGGAAAAAGAAAAACGAAAAAAAAAAACTAAAGCAACAACGACGTCCGAGAAAATGGGACAAAGTGAATAGGGGACGTTGCTAGAAATGACACAAAGTTTCGTACGAAAAAAAAAAATAATAAAGTAAACGTCACCACGAAGTAAGGAAGTTGAAGAAAAATGTTCTGGGAAACGAAATTGTTGGAATCGTTGGGGGTGAAAAGCAAATGGCACGAAAATGGTAAAAGTTGCAAAAACGTCAAGAAACGTTTAAAAAACCTGTTTTTTTGATTATTTTTATTTATTTTTAGTAGGATTCGATATCATCGGAACATTTTTTTTAAATGGCTCGAACGAAAGGCGACGATTTACCGAGGTGAATGAAAAGAAGAAAAAAGAGATGAGAATTTGGTACAAAAAGCGTCTCGGACGATTCGCTATCGTCATATTTCTCAATTCAGCGTGGGCAGTCGCGATCGTCCGACTCCACAGCCTGAATATACAGTCTCATAAATAATTTACATACGTATTTTCGTGATCCCAGACGGAGGACGATAATAATGGTCGACAAAAAATCGTTCCGCAAATTATTCAACATTTTGTCGAACAAAAAAATCGTTTCGTGAATTTCTCGACGTTTTATCGAAAAAAAAGAATTACTTCGTGAATTTACTGACGTTTTGACGAGAAAAAAAAATTGCTTCGTGAATTTCTCGACTCTTCAGGGACAAAAAAAACAAAAATTGTTTCGTGAGTTTCTCGATTTTTCGTTGGCAAGACAGGCAAGAAAAGGACAATAAGAAAAAAGAAAAAAATAATCAGAGAGAGAGAGACAGAGAATAAATCGTAGATCGCGTGGGATTTTAATATCGCCCAGAGGGAGAAGTACCTCGCCGCCGCGCGATTATGGGCGCGAGCGCGAGGTCTCGCGTGGAATCGCAGAATCGGTAACGGGGCTCTCGTTCGCTCGGCCAGTGTTATTCGCAAAGTCCCCGTGAGATTTTCGCAATCGCGCGAAAACGACTCCCCGCTCGAACGCTTCGAAATAATATTTTAAAAAAAGAAAAAAAAACGAAGAGAGAGTAGTAAAAAAAAACTCGTCCAACTAACCGATCGCATTAATAATTCATTTTATCGCTAATCAACGCGTCTATCGACTTTTCAATTCGCCGACTATGACGATTTGTTGATCGATGAAATGAAAAAAAGGGAACGAAAAAAAGAAATCGACGTATCGCAATTGTCTTACCAGTGATAATGCTCGCTCTCTAATCCATCAACAAATCGTATATCCACTCCGTTCTAGGACACCACAAAAATTCTCACACTCAACCAAAGTCCGAAAACAAACGAGTAAAATCCCGTTAGAAAAAAATAAAATCGGAAAAAACAATAAAAAGCAAGAAAACAAATTATTCGACGAAGCAAAAAAATTGCATTAATTAAAACGATATGAAGAGTAACGTCACAGATTTTGGCACAGTTTGAAATGTTCTTATCACAACGATTATTCGCTTTTTCTTTTTTTTTTACATTTTGCACAACCGAAACAACACTTTTGTCCGATGTCCACCACGGTTAAATTTCTCACTAATTTCTTATTGTTTATTTATTAATTATTCATTAAGTATATCGTTATTTACACTGGACGAAATAATTTCGAAAACAAAGCACAAAAAATTGAAAAACAAAATAGTTTGTATTTTTGCAAAATAATGAAAAATAAAACAACAACTAAAAATACAAGATTCGTAAGATAAAATCGCGGATAAATGCACAAGCTGGCGCGCGTGATCCAGGGTCGAAGGACCCGCGAGAACCATCCGGGTCGAGCGCCAGCGACGAAGTGAGAGGCTAGCGGCACTCTCGTGAGTGAACCAGTGACGTCACAGCGCGCCGCTGTTCCAGAGGCCTGGCTCCTCTTTTTTCCTCTTCGTTCCTTCGTTCGTTCGCGTTCTTTCTTTTTTCTTTTCTTATTTTTCTCTCTTTCTTTCTTCTTCTCTCTCTTTAAACCTTTCCAGCGAGGTGGAGAGAACCCGACTCGCGAACGATCGCGAGAAAGGTTCCTCTCCTGTCTCACTCTCTGCCTCTTTCCTATCTCTCGTGCTATTATACATACATACATACACATACATATACGTGTGTGTGTACTATATGTATGTATGTATATACTGTTGCTGTCGGCAAATCCTCCCCACTCTTCGCGCGCCTCCAATTACGAGACTGCCTCACCGTGCGTTCGGCTATCGCGCCGAGAGGTGTAACTTTTTTTTTTTTTGCAAACACACAACCACCAATTCCACAATTCGAGATTCAAAATGAAAATAAAACGACGTAAAAAATAAACATAAACGTCGTTTCGACATTTTATTAAATTCAAACATTTATTTGTTAATGTTGCTTTTTTTTATTCGCTTTTAATTAATTAATCCTAGTTTCTTGTTCTTACGAATATTATTTATACGAATTGATCGTGAGATCGAGATTCTGTAATATTTCGAATCTTGCTCGACCGGAATTTTATAAAAATTATGAATTTACGTTTTTTGTTGTTGTTGTTGTTTTTCGAAAGTTCGATGGATAGTCGTTCTCGTAAATTGAAATATTTCTATAAAAGACAAATTTAATTATTTTCCCTCCGGGTATGAACAATATTTCATTGTAATTTATTCGATCAAAGATTTTTTACGTTTTTTGTTTTCTCGTTCGAGGTCGCCCACGAAGAGTACGTCGTCTCGCTCGTGTTATCGGACCCGACGTACATTGGCATTATGGAGAAAGAAGTCGCGTTATCGTCGCCTTCGAGGACCTTTCTAGTGACATACGCTAATTGCCGGTGTAAAGAAGGCGGAAGAAGAGAAAAGTGGAACCGCAAAGTCGAACGATCGGTTGCGTCGTACGAGCATTTGCCTCTCCCTCTCCCTCTCTCCCTCGCTCGAGAATCCGGGCCTTGGTCCCACCAGGGAGAGGCCACATGCCAGTAAACCTGCCAGATGAGAAGAAAGGGTCACGAACTTGTGTCAAAAACGGGGTCACGAGACTTCCTGTATCTCTCGACCGACAGACAGGCTGAAAAAAATGCTTCTTTTTTCTCGAGTACTTGATTACCAGCTAAATTTAATATTCTCTCTTTAAGAAGAAGAAAAAAACTCCCAAAAAAAAAAAAAGCTTGACAGAAGAGGTGACAATATAATTATCGACGGGACGAGACTGTACGTGTATAATGGATCTTCCTACAACGTACGGTGAATCATCGCTCGTTGAAATTTTCATTACGAACACGTTGAGCACCCGTTGCACGAAACGAGCGTGCCTTCTCTTTTATATACCTACCTACTCGTATTATACGCGCGCCTTCTTTCGTATCGTACGTATGTACTGTATTTTACACACATACAAAAAATATATATATATATATGTATAAATATATATGGCAACATCAGGGAGGCACAAAGCACGGAGGAGCGAACACTTTCACGTGGAGGCCGTGCCAGTAAATATCATGGCCACATTTTCTATTCGCGGGACTCCGATTCATTCTCTCGATGATCCCGTCGGATTCGATAAAAGCAAAATTCACGATTGGGAGAAAATAAAAAATTTGAAAAAAAAAAGCAATTTTTTTTTAATTGTATTTTTTTTCTCCATACGTAGCGCGAGGGGTTTGATTCTTGGGTATCGTCGAGACGAATGTTGTACGTATCGTTAGAGAGTACGAAAGGTCTCCTCGCGTCTGGTGTGCCGAGTGCTCGTTCGCGCACTTGTTGGTACAAGAATTTCTCGTGGCATCGTGAAAATTGTCGCATTCCAGAGTGGATGAAGCGGAATGATGAGTTCTCGTCTCCTCTCTCTCTCTCTCTCTCACTCACTCTCTAAGTTTTATTCTCGTCTTGCCCTGCTACCTTTTGGATTCCTTCGTTGCATCGTTCGTGTGGAAATAGTGAAAGAGAGCAAGGGGGCAGAGACCTGGTGATAAAAGTCGAACGATAGGGATGAGAAGAGGTGGGAGAAAGAGAGAAAAGAAAAGAAAAGAAAAGAAAAGAAAAAAAAGAAGAAAATTATTTCCATACCGAGTAAACAGACGCATCGTGCGTGTGCTCTGAATAAATATTGTCGACTTACTCGAGCCAACACTCGATGATAATACTGTGAGAGTGCAAGCAACAATTCATATATATGTATATACCTACCCACATACACAAATATAAATACACACACACACACACACACACACACACACACACACACACACACACACACACACACACACACACACACACACACACACACACACACACACACACACACACACACACACACACACACACACGCGCGCGCGCGCGCACGCACACACGCGCGCGCACGCACGCACACACACACACACACACACACACACACACACGCGCGCACACACGCGCACGCACGCGCACACACGCACACACACACACACACACACACACACACACACACACACACATATATATATATATATATATATATATATATATATATATATAGGAATGAGTAGGGAGTAATTCGAGTACATCCTGCGTTCTTGCGAGGAAGACAAGACAAGATACATAACGCATAAAGTACACGAAGCATAGAGTGATATGCACTCCTGGTCCGTTGAACGAAAGTAATATTACGAGGAGAGGAGAGAAAGAGGGAGAAAGATAGCAGAGGAGGGGGGGAGGGGGTTGACACTCGAGTAGCGTGGTCGAGAAATACTCGTGTTGGCTAGCATCGTCTCCCCCGCTAATGTCCGAATGGAACTGGACACGTGACGACATACACGAGGTGGATATATCCGTTTAGGTAAACGCGTGAAATGTACGAAAAGTTCGTAAGAAAATTCACGACGGACGTTACGTAAGGCATATAGGCCACGAGCGCCATAAACTCGCTGAGCAACATTTGGCGCGTTAGGAGCGAAATTTTCGAGAACGTCCTGTTTTTTTTCATTAGAGAGAAAAATAAGAGGGTATTTAATCGAATTCAATTCTTTTTTTTTCTACTTCTCGGACGGGTTTTTCGAGATTTCGGTCGAAGTTTCTAATTTTTTTTCGTAATTTTTGCTTTCTTTTGGTTTGTTGTTGTTATTTTTTTGTTTTAAACCGACGTAACTATCGATGCGAAAGTTCTGGAAAGTCGATCGTGACGTGTTGCAAAAGATCGACGCGATCGTTGCTTCGTCGTACATTTTAATGACGAAATATTGAAAAAAATTTGGTCGAAACGATTATAATTCAGTACCTCGATTTGTGTCGTAGAGATGTAGATTTGTATTTACTTCTCAACAAACTTATGTGCTTTGGACGAAAAATATCATGACACGAAATGAAAAAATATTTGAATCGATTCCTTAAAGTAAATAAATTAAAAATTAATTTTTAATTAACGTTAAATAAAAAATCTAATTAATATAATTGAAATTTTTAATAAAAATAAAGAAACTCACTGTCTTAAGAAAAACATATACGTTTGGCTCGTTGTTAAATCATTAAAAGAAAAACAATATTCAAGCATAACGAATTCATTCGGAAATACGAATAATTTCTATTTCTTAATTAACAATATGTTAAACCCGATTCGAGCTCGTACGAGCGAAACAAGCTCTCGTTGTTCTCCCACATAGCGAAGCTTCGACAACGAAACAAAACAAAATTAACCAATCTAAGATCTCGCGATGTCTTATCGACGCCGATCCCGAAGAAAGTTACAACGAATCGGTAGACGCACTTACGTTTGAGATACGGGGTGGTGGGCGGGGGTGGGGTGCGAGGGGGTAGTAGCGATACGACTGTGGGATGAGTGGCCCGTTTGGATCAGCTGGTGAATAATTACCAAGCGCGAGAGATTGCGTGCAAGCACGCGTTAAGAATTTCCTTGAGAAGACGAGGAAGTACGAAGGAAGTTGAGGTCTGAGGAGAAAAGAAACGAAGGAGGTGGGTGGGGGAGTAAAACGACTCGCGGGCGGAAGAGCGCGCATGCGCGTGTACGTATCTATACGCAACGTAGACAGCGCGGTGAATAAGGATGGAAAAGTCGCGGGGGCGAAAGGGAGCGAGCGAGAAATAGAGAGGAAAAGGTCGTCGTCGTCGTCGTCGTCGTCGTCGTAGTCGTTGTCGGTCGACGTGTGGTCGTTGTCGTAGGAGTTTTGTTAGCGAAAGAGAGAGAGAAAGAGAGAACGAGAGAGAGCTTCCCTCTCGGATATGAGTTTCGTACGCGAGAGGCGTACAACCCGAGAATCTCGCATATATATCGCGCATATACATATATATATATTTCTAAACTTGTATATAGACAAGAAGACTCGAGCGAAGAGCAAGAGAAGCCCCTGATCTTGAGTGCAAGCATTCGCGGTACTCGTGGGAGTTCTTCACATAGTTAGCGGGCGTCTCGGAAGAATGCCGGTTCAAGACGATTCACCGCGAGAAGCCAGCGAGTTATGTGTATATATGTATATTGTATATATATATATATATATGTAGCTGCACAGCCGAGTGAAGACGGAAGGTTAGAGAGGGCGGGGAAGAGAGGGGTTGGGGGGCTGGAAAGGAAAAGGAAAGAAATAAGTATAGCGACATAATTAATGATTTCTCCGGCCAATTAGCGTTTTCACTGATCTTGAATAGCGTTTCTGCTCCTAACTCGTGGCATCTCTGGGTCCCGCGCGACGTTGGCTTTGCATAACGGGGCATTAGCGCTGTTATCGACCCGAGACGTCTCTGTTACTTTTTTCTTTCCATTGTTTCTTTTTTTTTTGTAGAGGAAGTTTTTCTTTTTTATTTCGTTGCAAAGAAATAGTTGGCTTTGGGTGACGGTGTTTGAAATTTTGGAGATGAAATTAGGAATGATATGGAAAATTGAGATTTTGAGGAATTTGAAGAACTTTGCAGGAATTTAGATTGTTGAGAATTTTTGAAAAATTCGAAACGATATTTTTGTTATTTTTTATATTTTGATTTGATTTTGATTTTTTTTTATTTTGAAGCAAGCGATATTTCTCGAGGTAAAATTAATTGGAGCGAGGGAATTAAGCGTTAGGAGTTAAGAGCTTTAACCGCATCACTGATTTTAAAACGAAGAAAAAGCGTTTCGATCGTTGCTTAGCTTCGGCGTTAGTGAAATGTACCGGTATAATATCTTCGGCACAGATCCTAATCTATGAAACAGATCCTTCGCCGATCTTCGGATCAAGTAAGAAAGAAAAAAAGAGGCCGTCGTCTCCTCCTATGTTTATCCTATGATTCAGCATTCGGCTTTAAAACGCCAAGACTCGTACGGTCGCTTTTGCCAGCAATGGGTCTAAACGTACTTCGAGTCCGAACAAGTAATTCGCGCAAACTTTCATCAGCAACAGACAAATATTTTCCCAAATAACGATCGATCGATTCGACATTATTCCCTAAAAAAAATAAAAACTATCAACGAATCGATTATTCGAGTTAAATATGATTTTTTCATACTCGTGTATAGTCGTTTCTTGTTCACGACTCGAACGCGACCGATACCCATCGCTACTTTACGCCCAAATACGTTTCTCGAAGTGTACGAACGAGTCTTCTCGCACGGCGAACTATCGAGATGTCTTCCTACACCGTGGAAAAACATGTACGCCCGACGATACGTATACAACGCACACGAGTCTCGGGTAAACCTAATGAGACGTTCGACGATGAGGGGGCAAACCGAACTCGGCGAACCAACCGGCGTGCATACTTATACCTACTCGGCCCCGGTATCGCACTCGCGCTCGCGCGGACGTTGCAAGAAGAGGATTCGCGAGAGCTGACTCGACTCGCGCCATACGTCTCGTGCGGTCGCGCCTCCGGCCAGCCTTCGCGGACTTTTTTTTCGTTCCTTCTTCCACGACTCACCATCTTCTACTTCTTCTTCTTCTTTCTCTCTCTCTCTCTCTCTCTCTCTCCTACGTGACTCGTCTCTGATCCACATTATAAAATAAAGGTGGGTGAAGTGACTTAACGGTATCTACGAAAAGCGAACCAACGCCGCAACCTACGGCAGTCAACTTCTCGGGATCGCTAACCATTTTCATATATGGCCGTTACCAGATACGTCTCTCGAGTACCGAACGAAATACACACATATATATACAGATATATACAAGTTCGTATTATAAAGAAGTACAACTATGAGATCCATTGTCAGAAAATTAGTGTTAATTGTCATTATTCGCGAATTACGTAAATTCATTGTGGGAATCGCCGATCGATTTGACTTAATAACCCGTCTCGAGCTTTCAGACACGTCGTGAATGTAGTAAACTACCACTCGGAACACCATAGATCAAACAATTGTGAACGATAAGGAATAATTAATCGAATATCGTGTGGGTATAAATCGCGAGAAGCCAACGTTCGAATTATTACGGTATATCGACCCGAAATTTTTAATATTTTTTTTTTGTCTAATTCCATTCGATTCAGTCACGAATCAAGCGAATTCGCAATTGAAACAGATTATTAAAAATACGATCTATCCAGCGCGTAAGAATATTTTCTTTTTTTTCGTGATAATTTAAGAGAAAGAATACAATTTTTATTTTCTCACTAAAAATAAATTTAAATTTATTAGAATGGAAGAATTTTGTATTTTTTTTAAATTTTCTTACGGATTGCTGGCCAACGTAACGCTATTTCGAGATTTTACGACGCATCACGTTTTTTTTTCATTTTATTTTCGTAATTATTCTTTTTACGATAATTTTATGATTTTTACAATTAAATGCATTTTTTCTCTATTTTATTATTTTTTTCTTTCAAACGTAAGGCACTTTTTTATTGTCTACGCTATCGGTAAGATTGTAGCTGCATTTACTTATGCATACGAGAGACGAGAGGCGAGAAACGAGCGTGGCAGGAGGCGCTTGTGTACCGGACGGGAATAAGCACGTGATACGACCGGCTATACTTTCTATCCGTAACACCGATGCGATACAATTTCACTTGTTGTGTGTTTCATGCGCGATGCTGTCAAGGGGAGAGGTGGGGAGAGCAGACCCGCCCGTCGACGAGATCCAAACAGGCCTTCTCTCTTTATTGCATTCCCTCTCTTTCTCTCTCTCTCTCTCTCTTCCAGGGCTCTGGCAAAGGAAGAGAACCAAGTGAATACGGTTCCGGGTCTGAGAGAGCCGCTGTGGGACGCTGCTGGTCACGCGATTCACGCGCTCGCTCTTAATAATTAAGCGAAAAAGAAACGGGTGAATGAGCATAATGGTCTGCGCGAATGCGACCAAAGAAAATATAATAATTTATACGAATTTACGAAGAATCATTCGCTGAAAAAGTATCACACGACTTTTCAATTTTCGTTCATTTTCATTTATTTATCATTGATTTTTTATAAAATTTTCTCAATATTAAACAAAAAGATATCGTTAATTGTGATTGAAAAAAAAATCTTAAGAGCGAAAATAACCATCATGGTGAATCTTGACCCGAACCGTTTTACTCGAAACAGAATTATTTCCATTCGTTTTATTATTTATACAGATTTATTTGAAAAGCGAATGACAAGTGATATTTTTGACATATGGCAAAGAAGAAATATTATTTAATTGATAAACGATTAAGAAATTATGTCGGTAAACAAATTATCAGCAGTCGGTAATGAGTAAATATTTACAGTTCCCTGTTATTCCGTGCGCTGGTTATTAGTTAGAGGTACCTACCGCTCACCGCTCACAGATGGCGCCACTGCAAACGTTCGTCGACACTCGGACAAGCGGTCGACAGGTGCAGAGATCTGCAGTTCTTTCGAGAATTCTTTTTCACAAAATCTTCATCGTCGCGTACTAAATTTAAACGCGGGACGCTCATTCTCGCTACCGATGTCATTTGCGTAACTAAACCGGCCCTCGCGAGCCATTTAGCACCACCCGGAAGAGAAAAACGAGATCTTTTCTGGGTCGATGCAATTTTTGTGCGTTAAATTATTTGGAACGCGTTAAAAAAAAATTCGTACAATAATTCGATTCGTCAGGTGGAAAAAATAAATAAATCTTACAAATTTCGAGAAAATAAATAGGCCGACGGATTAAAACTCGCGAATCGTTCGTACGAACTTTCTTTTTCCGTTTAATTAATGGCCCACGCGCGATAAATCTTTATGAAAAAATTACCAATTAAGTTTTTTTTTTCTTTTTTAATTTGTTCACAAGCCCGGAAGGAAATTGAAAATAAAGGAGGAAGAGAAGGAAGAGAAGAGAAAAAAAACGAAAAGAATTTCGAAGCACGTTGGCGCACCTGTGCCAAAACGACGGATCGACCAATTTAATAATAAAAGAAGAAAAATGAGGATAAAACGATGAAAAATTTCCAAATCCATCTCGGTCACTAGAATCGTTCATCTCCATTTTTTTTTCGCGCCTTCGAGCCAGATGCGATAAAAATCGCTCATGCGAAGGGTTCTAGAGACTAGAGCGAGGCGAGTGAGTGAGAAAGTACGATGTATAGAAAATGTTATCCGCGGACGAGTGTCTCTCGTCCCACGCGTTTACCAAACTTTTATCATAAATGCGATGGATTCTCAAGAGCGTCGTTGGAAAAGAGAAAGAGAGAGAGAAAGTGAGAGGTGGGGAAGACTGAGAGAAAGAGAGAGAGAGAGAGAGAGAGAGAGACAAAAAAATAAAGGGAGAGAGAGCGAGAGAGAGAGAGAGAGAGAGAAGCGGCATAAGCTCAGCTGCCCTCGGGAAAATGGAATACCCGATGGGCGCCCCCGCGACATACACAACGATTCCACACGTTTTGCCCACCCATGAGACGAGAAGAAGAGAGGAGAAGGAAGGAGGATGCGAAGGATCGCGGTGGGCTTTACCGAGCACATCACCGCGAGATCACGTACGCTGAGACGTCGCGTTTTCTCTCTCTCTCTCTCTCTCCTCTCTCCTCTCTTTTTCTCAGCACAGCTCGGAAGAGGCCACGAAGACTCGTCCAAGTAGAAAAGAATTGAGGAAGCGAGAGAGAAAGAGAGAGAGAGAGAGAGAGAGGGAGAAATGCTCGTCGTGTAGCCGGCGAGAGCTCGCGGCAAAAGCGCGTCGAGGAGAAAAATTGGAAAGTTCTTTCTTTCTTCTCTCTTCCTCGCTCTTTTCCCGCTTCGGCACGAAAGATGAGAAGCAAATATACGCTCGAGGACGAGAATATTTCCGTAAACGCGAGTTAATACCCGACCCTCCACCGATACGATGCAATATGCATGCGTGAAAAATTACGAATAGCGAGCGACCGAGCGAGCGAACAAACGAGAGAGAAAGATTGCGATTTTTCTCTCTCTCTCTCTCTCTCTCTCTTCAACGTAGCAAAAACTATGTCAATAAAAAATCTCGTCCCTGATCGTCGTATTTTTCAAACGAACGAACTTTCTTTTTGCCACGAGAATATTAAAAGCTTCGGAGCGAACGAGTGTAAAAAAGTTTCAATGTGAAACAAGTGAATCAAGTTTTTTATGTAAAAATAATGGATTTTCAGTGTGAGACGGGAACAAAAACAAAAACAACATTGAAAACGAAATGAAAAGAAGGGAATGAAAAGAAGAAAAAGAAGAAGAAGAAAAAAAAACAACAATGGCGAAAGAACTTACGAGCATCGAGGCGAATCGCGCGATTGTATCAACCGCTCAATTATTTTACCGTTGCCTTTGTCCACCGTGATCTTTAGCTCTTGGACTACGATGATACTCGTACGCTTCGCGTTGCGTCCATGAAGTTACAAAAAAAACTCCCAGGCTATTCTCCCCGAGGCTCGCAACATTTCTACACGAAAGTTCCTATGAATCGATTGCTAGAAAGACGAAGAAGAAAAGAAAAAGATTCTCGCATTTTCTCAACGTTTCCGTACGTTTCTATCTCACGAGAAAATAAGAAGAAGAAAAAAGACAATAATAAATAAAATATCACGCGACACGAATGAAACAACCGTAAAATTATCAAAATGAATAATTTACTTATTTTTATTTACGAACCAAAGACGATATCGAGAATGAAACGACGATTTTTTTTCGACTCGACGGACGGGAAACTTCGTATCCGAGTCGAATACATAAGACGCCTACCTCTCGGTCGAGTTTAAGAAATAATCGAAAAGGGACAAGATTAATGTGCGCATGCGCGTGCGGAGGCGCGCGTAAATATTCGAATGAAATTGACGCGTGGGAGTGCGAAACGTCGTTTCGTTTTTTTTACTGTTTCCTCGGGATTCACGTGATCGGTCCGTGCCTCCTTTTTCTCGTACTACGTCGACAGGAAACTACGCCCGAAACGCGCGAGGGTATGGAATTAAATATACGTGAAGAACACGACACGGGCGCGGGGGTCATGAATATTCAGGTCAAACGAGTGGAGGCTTGAGTACTGATTTTTTTATGAATGAAAACGAAAAAGAGGACAGCGTGTGTAAGAGAAAAGATAGGAAAGTCGGTACGGTTGGAAAATGGACGCGAAGCTGTTGTGTGTGTCGCTCGTCGCGCTAGAGGACGATACCGAGGGCTGACCCGAAGAATAAATGCACGAGGGGTTGACCAACGGGCTTGGGGGTTAATTAAACGTATGTTTCATCACGATATAAATTTTTCCACTTGTCTTCGCTCCTCTTCGACGAGTCAAAATATTTACGAGATTTTTTTTTTTCGAGAATTGCTGATAAGGGTATTTTTCGTACTACCACCCTTAAATCTCGATCGACAAATTTGTGAGCTTATTTTTTATGGAATAATTCGATTGTTTATTTATTTGTTCATTTATTTTATGTATTTATTTGGTTTAATGAAAATATTTTTATTTAGGGGTTGAAGATTGCTTGCTTTTTTTGCAATTTGAATTATTATTCGAAATTGCGATTATACGCACATAAACAGTGTTCAAAGAATTTGTACCTCGCCCCTTTGGAGGTGTCCGTCATGTCGTTAATCGAATTTGACACGAGGGAGGTGGGTGAAGGGGTCTTTTTCCCACACCCTGTCACCCTTGCATCAAATTGAATTAACCGACGAATCTCCGAGAGTTGTTCCCGTGGCGCCGGAGCAGTCAATTCCGCGGTCGCTGGAGCATCCTCGGGATCAAAATCTCTCTCTCTCTCTCTCTCTCTCTCTCCCTTTGTCTCTTATCCTAAGAGAGCTTTAGTCATTGGAGAGTTTCGCCACGCTCTTGATTCCAGCGAAAATCTTCATTCCGCTCTCACCGTGTCTCATGCATAAAATTATATGACATTGCACACACGCCGACAAGAAACCGAGAGACAACATCGGCTGCCAGCGAACGAGAACTTTGCCCATCGATCAACGTTTTTTCCGGTCGCGCGTTTTAAAAACGGCACGAAAAGAATTTTCCTTGCAATTCAAATCAAATCTTCTTTTTCCCAAAATGAAACGTTTCGATTTAAATTCAAATCCAAATTCCTGCATTAATGAAGTTTACAATTAAATTAATTAAATTAATTAACCTTTAATCTTCTTTCTTTCAATCAAAGATTGTCGCTCATCGAATGAAAACAAATTAAAAACGACCTTCAATTTTTACAAATTATAAGAAAAAAGATTTAAGTCATAAAACTTTTAATTGAAAATATCGTTGATAAAAATCGTTGGCCACGCACCAGGCAAGCGTAATCGGAAATGTCCGGCTTGGAAACCGGGGCGAACTAATAAACACTCGGAACGCAACTTTTTACCTCGGGAGGGGGGGGGGGGGGGCGAAACGAAAGTTTTAATTGCCGAGGAAAAACGTCGAGTGCATTATGAGACTCGAATGTATATTTTCGTTGTGGGAAGAGACGGAGGGAAGTGTCGCGAAGCGTCGAACGGAACCGAGACTCTCGTTGCTATTCGCACCGCAAACATCGAGCAATATTCATATTCGCGACTCTAGCCCGTGATATAGTTATCAATTCATTATTCCGGGCAAGTTGCGCGCGCGAGCGACCCATCTCGCACCTCCCGGAAGATTCATACACGCTCGTCGCTGGTTAGATACGAATTAAATATTCAAGGATCTCTCGGTCACTCTCGCAACCAGCTACGGCTATATTAATATCTCGGCGATTCGTTCGTTGGCAAACTGTCGTAAAACCAAGCGCTCTAACGAATCGGTCTGGCTACGAGCTCTCCCCGCGATTCCAAAATTTTCCCCTGCGTGCACTTTGTCATTAATATACCTACACATAGGTATATGTAGAATGGCATTATTATATTTCGTGTAGTAAAATGAAACTTATTTTTATTTTTACAATTTTGAAAGAATTTTGTAAAAAAAATTGCAAATTTCTACGAAAATGTTTTAAAAAAATGGAATGATTGAATAGCTTTGATTTTTTAAATTGTGAAACGCTGGATTTGTAGGCGTAGGAATAATTTCGAAAAATAAATATTTTCTACGTGAGATTTTTCGATTGAAATAAGAGTATACTATTTTTATGCATTCGTGGAAATGATTGGTCGCACCTCGATTTCATCATTTTTCCTTGCAGACAGTTTATATAAAAATATTTTTCAACATTTTTGTGGAATTTTTCAAGTTTTGACAGAAGTTCTTAAAATACAAAAAACAGAAATATTTTACTCAATCCCAGTTTCTCGATTACACGAAAATACTGAAATTTCCTTATTTTCGTAGGCGTGCGACTATTTTTAAAACCAACGAAATTAAACTCGTAGTCGAAGCTAAAATTTATAAACAAATCCATAAATCTAAATCAACACCTTACGATTGGAATTTCATTTTTATTTTACGTTCTATAAATCTATACAATTTTTTTCCATCTGATAAAATGTCTATTAACGAAACTCCAGTTCAAATCTCGAATATTGAAAAATAAAATGAATATAAAGCGTATAGTCGACGATTAATAGTGAAAAGTTGCCATGAATTACCATAAACCTACATTTTACATTAATCTCATCCGATAAATGATGAGCGAAAAATTGCGAAAGAAATCCGGGCTTTACGTTGGAGTACGTAAATTTAAACGACTTGAAGATAATGGGGTGGTAAAAAATCGCTGATGCGCCCGGCGCGCGTCCATATTGCCGGCAATGTCTCGAGGCATATTTTAGCCCGGGATTTTAATATACGAAAACGGTGTGTAAAGGAGGAAGGAGAATGGTCCGACTTTGTCGAAACGAGAGGCGTTAGAATTACATTGGAATTTCGAGGTTGACCCCTGTCTCTTGGTTCAGCGTGGTAGAAAACAGCTCGTAATGCTCTCCTCTTGCCATACGTGTTGTACGTATCGCACGTGTGTGTTGCTTTTGCCTTCGGGGCAACCGTTCGCATTATTCAAATAAATGGTTACTGCGTCTCAGGATGGCGCGTTTCTGTATTCGCCTCGGCGATTACGTCACGACGGTGTAGGTATATCCAATGTTCGTACGGCGACTACCTTACGACTAGAACCACGGCAGCGAGTACGGCGACCACGTGTGTATATTACAATTTTCACGTAACGTGGGCACGAGAGCTCGACGTTGCGCAACATTCACCACATACGCACCCAAAAATTCCTCAACCATGAGACCGTTCCGCGCTGTTATTTGTTGTTGTTGTGGTTGATCGCTGGCCCGGAACCGGAATAGCTCATCAACTTGGATCGATACAAAATTCGCGAATTGTTCGAAGATTGGAGGAAAGTGAAGATTAGTTTTTTTTTTTAGAATTTTAATAGAGATTTTTTCGGGTAGAGAAGAATAGGGATTACTTATTTGGTTTCTACGGGAAATTACCGATTCTACGACCTTCGGTCACCACATATTAAATTTCGGTCAGTTTTCATTTTTTTTAAAGATTTAAGGGTCTAAGTCGATCGTAAATTTCGTGTACAATAAGAAAATAGCGGTTTCGTTTTCGATTTTTTATATTTCATCGATTTTAAGTGGGTAAATCAGTATTTACAGTTTTTTGCGTTTTTCTCCTAGAATTTTCGAGACATCGGGCAAAATAACGCCATAATCTTCATCAGCGAGAAATTTTCGATTCCGTAACCTCCAATTGAAGCCTTTTTGGACGAAAACAAATTTTGCCCCCCCCCCCCCCCCCCAGGTGCCGATAGTCGATATTCGTGATTTACTTTTCTGACTTTGGTGGAACTGGGAGGGGTCAACAATTGTTTTTCACCAAAAACACTTTGTTGGGTCATTTCTGAATCAGAAATTTCCCGCGTAACATGAATATGATGATTTAAAGACGATTCGGAGCAAAAAAAAATTTAACCCCATCCTAGGCCATTTTTTGTGCTCGACGAGCTCTTTAAAAGGTTATTCGTGAAATTTTCTGTAGGACGAACGAGAACGGAGATACAGCATCGCGAAAAGTCGATTTTTGGAGGTTTCGCGATACCCATCGTAATCGGTGACATTGAATTCTCGTGAATTTTAATTGTTTCTCAACCTCTGAGGGCCTATGTCGATCGGAAATTTCCCACACATTAAGAATATCATGGGCCCATCCCATGTTTTCCAATTTTTCCCGGTCAAAAACCGAAAAAGTGCATTTTCACATTTTTCGACTTTTAACGAGCAACATTTTTAAAACCGAAAATAAGACTACTTACTGATCACTAAATCAAAGTTAAATCAAATCCCGTTTAATAAAAAATGTCAATTTCGAACACTAACTACAGTTTTACTATGCAAAACAGTCAAGACCGTAAATCTCATTTCCGAAAGTTGATCGCGATTTCTCCCTCTGTCTCTCCCGCTTAAAAAAAAATTTCTAATTATTCGATTAAAATTCAGCGCCAGAAGCGTGGCTGACCACGTGTATGGCATGCGGATCGAGGCAACCTGCTTTGTACTCGAAACAACGGACGCTTAATTCTCGAGCCTGAAATCGTGTTTGTTGCCGGACGGCTCTGTTGATGTTTCGTGTGTACGTACGGTAAAAGTGCCAGATGCTTGTTGCTATATGTCGAGAGAAGAGGCTCATCCTCTCGAGCCTGTCATCCGCAGACTCGCGAGAGATACGCCCGGACGGTATGTTCCCTGGAGGCACGGGCAGAGGCCGTTGGAGTGTGACGATGCGGTGAGAGCCTTACCGATGCAATCCAATGAACAGTACAGGTAAAATCATTTTTATCCCATACCGACGCGAGAGTGAAATTCAACAAAGTTGCCGGTACATTTGAGCCACGCGCAAACCAAATCCCATCGGGCTTAATTCAGCTTTAATTGAAATCAATCCCGATTCGATTCGGATGATCCAACAAGTGAAATCTGTGCCGGTTCTTTCTCCAAAGGCGGGTATGGTCGATCCAACAGAGCTCGCTCATTAATCTCGTTAAATAATAAAATAAGATCAAATAAATGGAATAAATTAAACGAATTAAATAAATAAGAGTAAATAAACGAATAAAAGATATGAAAATTGAACCTCAATTAACCCAAAAGTTAGTGGATTGTCAATTGTCAAAAAATAAAGATACTGAAGAAAAGAAAACCGGATTGTGATCCAGAATAAATCCACCACCCAATTTTCCACACCTTTGACCGTGTTTAAGCCAAACCCATTTTTTGCGCGAACAAATTGACTTCGAGACTCCGTGTAAGGCATTACCCTCCCCTAAGGAAGTTTGTACCCGAAATCCAGTGCTCTGACAGGTAATAGACGTGGTATTCCCACAGGTTGGTAACCTCGCCCCCAGGCACACGTGGTTATATATACGTAGCAAAGGATCCCAAAATTCACCCTCCTCGTTCACAGTCGATTCTACCCCATTACCACCCTGTCTCTCTCTCCCTTTTTCTCTCTCTCTCTCTCTCTCCCTCTCTCTTTCTATCTCTCTATCCCTTTCTCACCCCATCGTCACTCCGGCACGTCGAGCATGCCAAACTTTGCGTAACATTGCGAAAATAGGCGAAATATAAGAAAGGTGCGAAAACCACATCTGCGCAACGACGATAAATAAGGATGTATTTTATCATAGGATTTATGTTTTATTTTTTTTCGTGCTGTTATTTAAAAGGGTTGAAACGCTGTGTTTGGACAATGGAGAGATGACGAAGAGAGTCTACGAAAATAAATCCACGTCTCTCGTGGAAGAGCCGAGGCTGCGGTTGAACGGCAAATCCTTGAAAGCAAGTTTAAGGGGGTTGCTACTGCCGTGCCGCGGTGTATAAAACGAGGGATGTGCACTACCTCGCCAAAGACTCGAAAACAAATGGCTTCTCTTCTCGGCCCAAAGCTCCCTTTCTCCGCCATTACTACGAAACCAACGTAGATGGAGGATAGTGCTGGGTAGCGAAAGCAAAAAAAGAAAATTCGAAAAAACAAGCAACCCTTCCACGAGGATTTTAAAAAAGATTTAGAAGAAAGGACGTTGATGGAAGCGAAACAAACTTAAGTGGGCGATCGTGCGCGAGGCGCAACTATACGCCGGTCTTCGTAACTTCGACTTTATTACCGCTTCGTTATTTTCTTTTCATAAATTAACCCCCTGAGCACCCTCGGTAACGGAGTTTTAAAAATACGAGGGACGTACGTTGATATTTCTTTCCCGCTGGTTCTACGTTACAAAAAGTTCACGATAATATCTCCACGATATGGCCGACGCTCGGGAAAATTATGAAGAAAATCAAATTACGTATAAAATCCTGTGTTCTTTCTCATTGTACACAAAATTCATGGAAAATTACGAGACAATCGTGAATTCTCGTGATATTTATACCGAGCCGATCCTCGGAACAGTTACGCTTTAAGATTGAGAAAAGAACGAATTTAAACCGAGGGAAAATTTGCAACATTTTTCATACATTTTTTTATAACTATTTTCACAAAATTTTTATCGAATTTAAGCTAAGGTTATCCCAGTTAACGAGGCAAATTAGAATCAAAAAGAAAAACAAAAAAATATTTCAAGAGGAATTTTTTTTTTTGAAATTTGTTCCCATCACTTTTTTCGCAATTCGCTTAATAATTACATTTTCAATATTATTTCTAAAGAAAACCGTTCTATTATGAAAGTTTCATCGAATTCTCGTCGAGCCTACCGTAGGTCTGCTGCTACGGACGTAAAGTGCCCTTTAAAAATAAAACAAGAAAAAGTTTTTAATTTCCTGAGTTAAACTCGGTCACCGTGTACACTCGACGATGAAATTATCGATTAATGATATATGGCTTGTCACACATTTTATGAACACCTTAAATACAGTTCTCTCATCAATCCTCCCTCTCACTCTCTCTCGCTTTAGCTTTCAAGCCATTTAGAGGGTTCTTGTGCCACTAACACACAGAGAGAGAGAGAGAGAGAGAGAGAGAGAGAGAGAGATAGAGTGAGAGAGAAAGAGAGAAGTTTCCGTTGCGCTATACGCGATAATAAAGTTTAACACCGTAACAGGGTGTGCGCACATTTACTCGCACGGGCGCAAGTAGGTGTCGAGTTACTCTCTCGGCACTACGTCGCACACGTCTTTCCGGTCTTGTGTTTCGTCACTGCTCTCTTGCTCTATATATACGACGCACACACACACACAGACACACAGACATACAGACACACAGACACGAACTATTCTCCATCAGCTGTACAGCTATGGGATGGAACGTTCTCATTCGCGCAACTGGAAACTCGATTGTACTGAAGTATAAAGGGCACTAACGCGTTGAGTGGGAGAGAGAGAGAGAGAGAGGGAGAGAGATGGCGAGAGAAGAGGGATAGAGAGAAATTCTCGATATTACGATTATTTGAAAAATCAATCAAACCACGCAGAGAATAATGTATTTTTCCTTCAACAAAAAACAATTCTTGCCTAGAAATTAATTTCTGTATCGATTAATTAAAAAATCGACTGAATTCAATCGATTAAAATTGATCATAACAGTATTTCTAGTGTGATGTTAAAAAAAATGTATGTAATTTTTAATATTGGAAGTCGATTAAAATAAAACACAAAGAATATAATTTTTGCTTTCAAAATGAAAAATATATCAACGAAACGTGGATGTTTCGATGTAAATTGAATCAAGTCGATTCTAACGACGATCTTAGCACAACGAAAAAAGATTTTTATTAAGTTTTTAATTAATGTTCAATTTTTCGTAATTTAATTAAAAAAGGGAATGAAATTGTTCGATCGGTATTGAACGTATTTTATGATTTATGTGCCCTTAACGTTTTATTCATTCTTAATCAATTATTTAAGCTCGTGTTTTATTTTAGAAATTGTCTAACTAGATCGAACGTATCGCGTTGAACCGAGAGAGATATTTTCATCGAATTTAATTTTAATCGGATGTGAACGTTTGTATCGTCGTATCATGATAGATGATAGAGTCGAAAAAGGGAGGAAAAAAAATACGTATAATTCGCCAAGCTCGGGACGAGATTGGAACGAGATACCGGGAGTATCGTCGACGGCAGTTTGAATGGCCACGTGCTCGAAGGCTTTTCATTTCCGTTTTTTATCCTTTTTTTTATTATCTCTGTTCACTCTTATTTTGCATCGCGGATGTTCACTCCAGTTCCTTCCACTCAGCTCCGCGAGTAGCTCGCCCCGTTCTTTTTTCCTGCCTTTTCCTGTTTCGCGAGATTCGAAATACCGATGAGCATTTCCTAATTATCTGCAATCGCACTCACATCCGTCTCAATTATTCCGAGCGAAGAGAGAGAGAGAGAGGGATATATTTTGCCTCTGTCGCTTACTGCCATTTTGCATTTTTAACATTTTTATTTGTATTTTTATTTCTTTATTTACTCTTTACTTTTATTCATTGTTGTCCCCATCGCTCGTCTCGTCAATCACGTTTTAATGAGGAAAAATATGAGAAAAGTATATTTTTGTCTTTAACGAACGAATTCACAAGGCGGAATTCGTCGATCGGATTTCCAGCTTTAAACAGCTTGTTACGTTATTCCACGTTATTTTATTTTCTATCCTATGATACTTTTATACGTTTGATTTGAGAATTAAAAATCGATTTATTTTATTTTCACATCGTGAACAAAAATTTCATTACCTATACCTCGCGATGTTTTTATCGGATCAATTTTGTTAATTGACAATTGTCTTAATTAAGATCGATTTATTTACTCTCGGATTATGAAAAAAATATATACGCATATATATTTGTTTTATTTCCTATTTTAGGCAATAATTTTATACACTTTTAAATAGAAAAATTGATCGAATCATTTTCGCATTAATCACTATAAATATTATTTTCCACTGTGCGACATTTGTTTATACGATCGATTTGCAACGAGCGAAAATTTATTTTAATTAATTTAATCAAGATCGATCGAGTTACCTTGCTACACGTCTCCGCGAACTAATTTTCGAAACTTTCCCAAATTTACCAATCCGTAAAATCGCGCATTTGTATTCCCCGTTCCCAGTACAATAATAAAAAATGCAAAAAAAACACAAGGGATAAAAATCGTACAAACGAGCGTTTCGCAATTTAAGAATCGTCCACACATTCGTTCGTTTCTCTCTCGCGTTTCGTTTCCGTTTTTTTTATTGTTTTTTTTTGTTCACTTTTTTACACTTTGTACGAACGCTTGACTCGGCTTCGCGTTTATACGCGGCGGAGCGACCAATTTAAATGATACGGGCGAGGCAATTTCGCGGTTCTCCTCCCGGTACGAGAAATTCCGAGAGATTCTCCACTGCCTTATTTTCAAGCAATTTCGCGCGAACGAAAAATACGATTCAAAAAGAGGTCTCGAGGGAGAAAACGAAGAGTCAGAGAGAGAGAGAGAGAGACAGAGACAGAGAAACAGAGACAGAGACAAAAGTCCATATCGCCATGAGTGGAATGACCAAAAAACGTTTCGAGTGGACGAAGGAACAAAAATAAAAGAATAAAAAGAGAAAGTGCGATAAAAGAAGAATAAGAGAGAGAGAGAGAGAGAGAGAGAGAGAGAGAGAGAGAGAGAGAGAGAGAATGAAAAAAAAGAGCGAGCAAAAAGTGATGAGATTGGGCGTAAGTAATGCGAATTTGCCAGCTTTTTTTCTCTTTCTCTCTCGCTCTCTCCTCGACGTTCAAACGAAAATCCACTTGGAGGGTCCCGCGAGCAAAAGCCCGAGAGCACTCGAAAGGGTTATATTAAGTAAGGCCCTTACGTACCATTATCGCGTCGAAAGCAAAAACCTAAAACGAACTAATTTTCCATCGACGTTTCGCGACGCTCGAAGCAAAAAAAAAAGAAAAAGATAAATTCGCAACGACCAAAAATCAATCGACGGAAAAACGACAAAAGGTCATCGAGACCATTGTGAAAATATCAACAAAAAAAACTCACTTCACAAAATCGAGAAACAAAAAATAAAAAACATCGTTTCCAATCTTTGTTTATTACACATGTAAAATTTTCACCCTCGATGCAATTCGAAAGTCGATACAGGAGGGAAAAAAAGTTAACGAGAAGCGTTCGAGGCAAAATTTCGTCGCGTCGTTCGATGAACAGAACGGAGAAAAAAAACGCCCCTCGTTAAATAAAATCGGTCGATTTGGTTTTTAGTGTCGGTTTGGAAAATCGGTCTCGTGTCACGTCGAGTTTCCTTTTTCTTTTTTTTTTCATTACCTTTTTTACGTTTTCCTGCATTCACGTCGCACGCGAAAGATCGCGTTGAGAGGAAAGCGGAAATATATCGTTAAAGAAAATGGGAGCGTTTTTTTCTCTTTGTTTTTTTTTCGTTTTTCTTGCTCTTTTTTTTTTTTTTTTTATAGCACGGCTATGTCGCTCGACACGGGATGGGACGTTCTTCCTAGCTGGAAGCAAAGTTAACCATTGTGGGACGAATCACCATAAGCGATATAAGACGCTCTAGTGGCTGTAAAGTATACGGTTATTCTTATATACCGATCTATGTATATATATATACCGATCTATGTATATATCAGCAATATATATATATTTGTATATATCAGCAGGATATGCATGAGGTGTTCGATACGATTTCGAACGGTAAAAAGTCCCGACCGCTAACAGGAAACGCGTAGTCTTTTCACGATAAATGATTATGCAAAAATTCATAAATATATCTATATACTTATAGTCGTAATACGATGTTGTTGTGTTTTTTTTTTGTTTTCGAATTTTTGTTTACACCGCGTCATTTTCTCCCGAGATACGTAGGAAAAAATTTAAATACATCCAATTCTTTATTCTTCTCCCAATCCCTATTCACGTTACAGCTTGAAAACTAGTTGATGAACAAAAACTGCCAAGCGCACAAAAGAATCGCTCAAAATTCTACATCGCCGGAAGAAACTCGAAAGTAGATGGAGAGAGAGAGAGAGGAAATATTTGAGTGGCGGAAGCGAATGTTTTGTTGACTCATGGGAAGCATCCCTCTCGTAGCTTTTCAGTACACACATATATATATATTCAAAAAGACTTTTAATATATATATAAGTACACGAGCACTCTTCTTGCGCGCCCACTATTTTGCATAAAACGCATTGTATAATTTCTATCCACCGCACAACGGTCGGGACAATGGAGTCTCGTCCAGGAGGGCGACAGTGGGAGGTGATTCGAGGGGGGGGGGGGGGGGGGGGGGGGTAGTGAGAGAGACGCGAGTTCGCGCGCGCCCGGAGCGTCCCAGACTTTTACCTCGCATAATTAATGGGAAGCATGCAATTGTACACGAGAGAATGCCTCGCTACACTCTCCCTCTCTCTCTCTCTCTCTCTCTCTCTCTCTCTCTCTCTCTCTCTGCCGAAGCTCGTGCAAAAGCTCGTGTAAAAGCTCTCGCTCACTTGTGAATCGAGTATTAAATTCCTTTATACATATATATATATATGTATTTATACAGGTTTGTGTGTTTGTGTGTGTGGGTGTGGGTGTGTGTGTGTGTGTGTATGCACAGGGTTGACTCAGGATCCTAACCCTACGAGGTACACCCAGTATTTAACCCCCACGCAACTTATGTCGCTCGGGCAATCTTACATTACCTCCCCTTTATCTCGCGTTTCTTAATACGATAATTTACCCTTTGTACACGCACACGTACGGACTCAGGGGACAGACACACACAGAGAGAGAGAGAGCACTCGTTCGAGGAGTCTCGCGAGAGGACGAGTCGAAAAATAATTTTCAAACTAAAAATCTACTCGAACCCATTGCTCATCGTCGATACGCTAATTTAGAATTAACGAGACAATTTTTCGGTACTTTCGGTTTGATTGGAGTAATTCGAGTAACTCGATTTATTATTTCGTGTCGTATCGTACCGTGAGGTCGACGATAGACTCGGGGGAGGGGGAGGGGGTGCTTTTTTGCCCGAAACTCTCGTAATACGTTCCATCCGTTATCATCGATCGCGAAGACGAGCAATAATCTCGGATAATTTCTATTTTTAAATCGTCTCGTACGATTTTCGTCGTCGTGAGAGATTTTTTGTTTCCTTTTCTTTCATTCGTGCTCGTCGATGTATCGATTATTTTTTATTTTCACTCGAGTTTCGATTTTTCGTCGACGAGAGAAACAACGAAAACGACTAATGGACAGCGTATCTACTCGAGTCTGAGGAACGACGAACGATTCTCGTGAATCTGTATTGACTTCACCATGGAGCGGGGGGGGGGGGGGGGGGGGGGATTGCGAGAATTGACATGGACAGCCTGTTGCTAGCTCGATTGATTTTCCGAGTCGAACGTTTTTTTGTTTTTTTTTAATGTTTGCTTTTTCACGACTGGACAACGATCTTGCAATCACGACAACGATAAGCAACCAAAATTCGTGTAATAAAACGCGAGCACAAATACCTAGTTGCATTTTACGTGCATATACATGTAGGGGAAGGTGGTACAAAATGATCCCCCTAAGGGAAAACAGCTGTAAATCGGGTGTATACAGATTTTTCTTAAACATAAAATATTTAAGGAGTAGCTATACAATCGAACTACAAATTTAGTAAGCATTGAATCACAAAAACAATTAGGAATAATTTATATTATTTTTTTTTTGTGAAGGTCTACTAAGGGATCATTTTGTACACCCGAGTGTCCAAAATAATCCCCCCAGTGCGGGTAAAATGATCCCGGGATCATTTTACTCCACTATTCAAAATTCAAGCAAGAAATAAAACATTCAATAATATTTTTTGGCAGTTTTATTGTAGATTCAGACTAGGCAACAAATTTAAACAACTCATGACGTTTTTATTCCAGTTCTGGCGTGAGCTTTTTCGAATGTCATTTCGCGGCATGATTTCAAAAAGTAAAATATTTTTAGCAACAAAATAAAGATAAGTTTAATAATGTCCACTCATACATTTATAACATTCATACATTTAAGTTATAATTGTGCATAAAATACTTCACGATTCGAAGTAGGTAGGCAGGAGGTTAATGATCCTGGGATCATTTTGCCCGCCCTATGAAGGAATCGTTTTGCCCCAAATGAGTTATTAATAAAAAGCATCAAAACATAACCTATGTTTTTTGAATACTGTAATGAAGGACGGTTAATTCCATTGCTAATTGGTAAGAGAAAATGTGACACACACAGATATCACATAATATGTACGTAGACTAAAGCTACATAATGTCAAATAATGGCTTACTTTAGATCGAGCACATCAATTTTGAATATTTTGTGATAAAAACTTTTCCATTGCCAACGACGCCACGACACTGATAGAGATTGTATGATTCGGCCGTAGGAGCACGAAATTCACTGAAAATATCCTAGATTCCGATATTAAGTCGGTATAACAGCCGGGGATCGTTTTACCTCGAGGGATCATTCTGTACCACCTTCCCCTACAGTGCGACCTCTCAATAAGAAACCCGACAATAAGAAACTTTCCCCAGTTTATCGCTCGGGCGCTTCCCCCACTCCGACTCGAACTCCTGTAATAAAATAAAATAAAATTCGTGTAATAAAACGCGAGCACAAATACCTAGTTGCATTTTACATGTATAAACATGTACAGTGCGACCTCTCAATAAGAAACCCACCAATATGAAACTATCCCCAGTTTCTCGCTCGAGCGCTTCCCCCACTCCGACTCGAACTCCGAGCTCGAGAATTTCGTGCGGAAAAGAGTGATAGAGACATACAGGGGTAGTTAGCGCGGAGCCCTCACCTGGTGGGGGTATGCGATATATAGAAAAAACTTCCCCTTAGGGGCTTTTGGTTTCTTATTGAGAGGTCGGACTGTAAATGGGACGTTCCAGGTCAAATTGGGCACCATTTAGCTTTTGCATCTCCGACTTTTTTCAAATAAATATCCCTGTGTAAGGAGCTAAGCGCTCATTCGACGAGATATTCGCTCTGCTTAAGTTCGGAGTACTCGAAGTACGAGTATTGCGAATAACGAGAGTTCCACAAAGTCCTTGCATTTCGAGTACACTCTGACTTCGAGTAGGAATAACGTGGTGTGCCCCGAAAACACTGCAATTTAATTATATATACCTACTGATAAGAACGTATATATGATTATTATTATCATTAACGCTATCATTATTATTATTATTTAAATTGTTATTATTATCATGATTATTATTGTTATCGTTGTTGTTACTTACTAAATCAGATTGATTAAAAGATAATTGTGTACCCAATAGACCAAGATACACCGATCTCTATTTTTTTTAGGAGAAAAAAGATAAAAAACAAGCAATGCCCTTTTGCCCAATCTAATGTGTATATGTGTCTAGACCTTTCTATTTTCTCTCGACACCAACGCGCTCTTTTCTCAGACTGCTGGACACTAAAAGATAAACCGAGAGAGAGAGAGAGAGAGAGAGAGAGAGAGAGAGAAAATATCTAAAAACAAAAAAAAGGAAGGAGTGAATGAACAAATATACTACGTGGCAGAGTGCATCGGAAGATACAAGCAGAGCGTGTGTACGCGCGTGAAGGATTCTCTCTCTCTCTCTCTCGCCTCGGTCTTCCCGATTCCCATTCAGGTGAGCAGAAACTCGTATAACGTCTGGCTGTGCGTTTTATATATATATATGTCGTGTTGTATAGAACGTGAACGTGACAGAGACAGAGAGACAGAGAGAGAGAGATAGAGACAGAGAGACAGAGACAGAGAGAGAGAGAGAGAGAGAGAGAGAGAGAGAGAGAGAGAGAGAGAGAGGGAGCGGAGAAAGAGAGAAAGGGGAGGGATGCTTCGGTTTCTCTCACCAACAGGTATCTCTCGCACCGCTGCCGCTTCTTCGTATATTAACATTCCTTCGAGCCCCCGGGCTTGGTGTCCTCGTCTAGTCAATCGAGTAGAATACCGGGGTGAGGAGAGAGAGAGAGAGAGAACTGCGCGAGAAGAAGGGAGAAGGGAGGGCGGGGGGTTGACTTTTAGTCGTCACCATGAAGTTGACCGGTTATACCTACAACTTTGTAGTATCGAGCCGAAGCAGGATCCAATCCAATAAACACGACACATTAGAGCAAAATTCTAAGGCCCAACGATTTATCATTTTATCCAAAAGATTAACAAAAAAAAATATATTTTTCTTATTTAAAAAAAAATTATCATTTTATGAGTATTTTCCGAGAGATTGAAAAAACGAAACATATTTTTTTCCAAAATTTTAACAATCATTTCTTTAAAATAAAAAAGCTAATATTGTTCCTTCTCACAAAAAATCGATATTTTTCATTTCCTCGGAAACGATTAAGCTGAGCCGAGTGAAAGTCTCGAGATACGAGTCTAAAATTGAAAAAAAAAATTGTAAATAAAAAATTTTGAAATACCAAATTTTCAATATAAAATACAGAAAAAAAAGAAGTTTTTCCAACGTTATATCTTCGTTCCGACGATCCGAAACGACCGCCCCGTGATCGTACACCTGCCAGGTCAATTTCACCAAAAGGACGATTTTTCACGACGAACGAGCTCGGCCCAGTACGAAGTAAACGAAATGCGCACAAGCGGAGCAAAACATGAATAAAAAAAACGAGAGATCAGCTTAGTCTCCTTCTCTTTCAAATATCGACCACCGGACGCAAAATTGTAAAATAAAAAACGAAAAAAAACGTTTTGAGAATATTCTCGAGCTGAGAGAGAGCGAGAGAGAGAGATAACGTTAATCATCGACTTGACAGGAAATTGTTTGCTCGTATTAACGCTCGCAGGCTTTCTTTGTCACGCCAAGGAATCATCGATGCTTCGTGCGTTCGTAACTTCATGTTGCACGCCATTCTTTATACGTAGAGAGAGAGAGAGAGAGAGAGAGAGAGAGAGAGAGAGACGTGAGCATCTGCACATAAGTACTCACGTCCGTTACCTCGACTTACCTACAGGATTCATTATCATAGCGGTTAGATGTATATCACGGTATTAAAATACATCTAGTCTCGTGTACGATGCGAGCACGAGTTAAATTTTACATATAGTTATAATCCACGTAAAACAGGTGGGGTTCGAGTCTGAAAAGGTGAAAAAGTACGAAACGACTCGCCATTCGGAACGAGTACGTGTAATTTTAGTTGAAACTTTATTTTATTTTAATTTTATTTTTTTATTTATTTTTTCTTATTCTTACTTTCCTGCCCTCGTTGTCGTTTCGTAATGTTATCTAATTCGAGAGCATCCATTACGTCGTAGATAATACCATAGGTCGTAAAATCAATGGACGATTCGCCATTAAAAACATAATAATGACGATAATAGAGATTATGGAAGAAAATAAGAAGAGAGACGAAAGTTAATGTTACGGCCGGTAGGTGGCCAAAGAGGTAGGTATATTTTTTTTGCTCTGTCCTATGGGTGTAATTTGATGGAAAATCACGTTTATCCACTGCGGGCATGCCCTTCGGTTATTTTCTGGTCGCGTGTTTCGTGATTTATTACCATAATATTACGTAATTGTAGAAAAATAAAAGAACGATAAAATTATTTTAAAGTCGCATGGAAAATGATAACGCGATAAAAAAATCGTGTAAACTAGCGCCAAATGTATTTTTTTTTTTTCAAATTTTATCAATTCTATAAAATTCCCATTCTTCCGTCGACAATATTGGAATTAAATAAAGACGTAAAACAATTTATTTTTATTTTTTCCTTTCGATAACGGGTAAGCAATTTATTGAAAGAGATCGCTCAATGCGCGAGTTCAACCAATACGATAAAACGTTGACTGCCTATTATATCTCGTATCAGTTCAATCCAAATCGCACTCGTTCTCTCTCTCTCGCTCTCTCTAAAATATCCAGAATGACTCTGCCGTGTACTAACGTCGTCAGGGATACGAAACGAATATTTTATCATATCGCTCCAAGAGTGATATGCATATCGTGAAATTAAATATGAACCGCGCCTATATCTCGAATTATTCACTCTCTTGTCCCCTTTCTCTTCTCGCCTCGTATATTCTTATACGTTGCCTCCATTATCCCGAAGTACGCAAGAGCAAGAGAGAGAGAGAGAGATAATAATAATAAAGGCAACGACGCCACAGAGCGAAAGGAGATCAGGATAATTCTCTCTTTCTCTCTCTCTCTCTATCTCTCCGTCTTTTTCTCGAGACACGGGACACCCACATCGATTCGATCACCGCGGGGAATCCACGCCGTCGAGCCTTTAGACGGCGCCCCTATACACATTTCTATATATATATATATATATGTATATGAGCATATAGTGATGATTGAGAAAATTTCACAGCGCGCGAGAAATAAGAATTGTGTGTGTGTGTGTGTATGCGCATGTGTAAGAACCAAAGGTTCCGATGCCCCACGAGAAAATAGAGTAATTTAGATAACAGCCTCCTTTTCCCCCTCTCCGACGCACGAGAATCTCGTCACTGTACGCTCCGTTCGAGGATCCCTCTACCTACAGCGCATCGCTGCAGCATCGAGCTAAACTCGAGCGACATCTACGTTTCCGTTCTTTTCCGCAAACTCGTCATTTTTGTTTTTTGTTTTTTCTTCAATCTCTTCTTTAGCTTGTTAGTCGCTTCGAATAAAAATCACGAGTATTTTAACGATATTACCCGTATATGCGTTTGATGAAAAAACAGAATATGTCCCTCGACAAGAACTCTGACAAGAACTGATTAAAAAAAAAGAGTTTGCATAAATTGTGGAATTATGAACGCTCGTAACGAACGAACGAGTTTGCTTTGCGAAAAGTTATTATTTCGATGTGTTCAGGGTCGTGGAATCAAGATGGCGGCGAGAGGTACGAAGAATTTGAGGATAAGCGTTTTTGTTTTTTCTCGAATTTTCTACATCGTTTTACTCGAGACGTGCAATTGTTTCATTAAGGAGTTGTGAAACGTGGATGGTGCGTTGATATAAATAATTTTTGTGCCGGGTATGATTTAGTTTGAACGCGCCTTTAAAACGCTGTAGATTTATGTGCTCCTTGCATTTATGCGCGTATATCTATGTAGGTAAGTTTGTGTGTGCATGCAGCGTCGCGAGTTCCCCGTCTTACCGCGAGAGCGCATACATAACCACGCATCTCGCTCCCGCACTCACTCTCCTTTTCCCGCGCGCGCTCGTTACACGGCAAGAAGTTCGTTGATATTTCGTTCAAAGAGGAGCGAAGGAGTGAGAGAGAGAGAGAGCCCACGGACGAGAGAAAACTCCATACGAGTTGCACGCTACTACATCTATTACATACTAAATAAAGCGTACGCATACCTTCTCGTCTTGCTCTCGTTCCTCAGCCGGTAGTCGTGCCTCTCTCGCATTCGCCGATTCTCATCCTTTTCTTTTTGCCCGGTTCCTTTGCATTCTTGCGTTTCCACCACTACACCGACTCCGCATCTCCATCTTTTCTCTCTCCGGGGTACAAAACTCCTTCGCCACACGTGTATAATCATATCCTGCTTACACCAACGCGGGGCCCCGGTAAGTTTTTCCTCGTTCGTAGCACATCTACGTCCCTCTTCGTCTCACTCGCGACTCGCTGGCCCAACGGTTTTTTTCTCTGTCACGTGCGCCTGGAGTGACACGCTGTAACGCGTTCCCTCTCTCTCACTCGCTCACGGTCCCCCCCACTGCCGTCCGAAGTTGCCCCCTCCGCCGCATGGGACGAAGCGTCGCTCGTCGGTTAGTATAGAACTCTATAGTCTCGCTCGCAGGTACAACGTGTGCCAACCGGCAAGGCAATGGCGCCTTTCGCTCCTTCTTCGCTCGGACCGCCAGTTACCGTCGCGATATCGTTCGCCAGGGCAAAATATACGCGAAGGAGAAAGACGATTCGTCAATTCCCCTGATGCCGCGCAAACGATTGGTAAAGCATTTTCCACATCGTGTTTTCTTTACTACAGGGGCACGACGAGACTTTAATCTCGTTTACCGTATAGGCACGCCGATGTTCTCACTCGCGAACAGGGGGGCTCTCAGTTTGACTTACCTCGGCCTTACGAACGGTCACCGCCAGGCAGAGAGCGCGCAGCGGTAACAGCAGTAACGCGGAGCCGCTCTGGCAGACATTTTGTGCCGCGCGCGCGCAGCGTGTGTGTGTGTGTAAACGCGTGTGCATGAGTATGCGTGCGCCCGTCGTCGTCGTACCGCGCGTATATTATTTTTTTTCCCGTACAACGAGACTAACCTGCGCGCCTCACCGTGACCGAGGATAATATAAAAAAACAAGAGACGCATCGAATGAAAAGAAACAACAAAACCACCGACCGCGCTATAGATTTCGTTATGTTTGAGTTTTGTTAGGACGCGTTGTCGAATCCTCTCTCTCTCTCTTTCTTTCTCGTTCGCTGGCTCGCTCCCTCCGCTTCCCCTTCTTTTCCCTTTCCCGGCGTTCCTCACTCCACACGAATATCTTGCATTCACCGTCCACCCGTTGCTCGGGAACGAGCCTAAGTGCGTTATACACACATAGACCTCGCCACGCTGCCGCGACGCGAGTCTCGTGAATTTTCCAGCGATCCCACAAAACGCCTCGACGATTATTTCGCGCTGATTCCTTTCCGTGACGAACCGACAGTGAGCAAGTTGACGTTGTGAACAAAGTGTCTCGCGATGCGTTAAAACGATGTTTGCCGCGTGTTTCGTCCGTTGACAATTTTACTTGGCGAATTTTCGTGCGCGCATGCGCGTCGATCCACGGCACGCTCTCGTATTTTCCTTCGACGCGCGCGGCTGTTTATTTTCCTCGCTCATGCGCCAGTTATTCACGCCATATTGTTTTTCCTTTTTTTCAACCGGTAAAGTACAAATTTATTTAGCGTACGGTTCACGCTGGGCTGGTTTTACGGGCGAAGCGACAGAGGTGTGTACGGATACCTGAATACCATTATATATATATATATATATATATGCATATATATGCGGAACTCGTTTAGTCGGTCTCGAGGTCGATCGGCACGCCGCTCCTGAGGAAATCGCAAAACGCGATTTTACTGCTACGCGCCTTGCGTATCGTATACATATATATATATACATAATTTTTCGCCCTCCCCCCATCCCCTTTGCCCTTCAAGACAGTCGCTAGAGCGTCAGTCGTCGTCGAGAAGTTTGCATGTCGGCGACGCACAAAAAGTTTTGCTCATACGA
This sequence comes from Netelia inedita, assembly GCA_964017225.1. Taxonomy (NCBI): domain Eukaryota; kingdom Metazoa; phylum Arthropoda; class Insecta; order Hymenoptera; family Ichneumonidae; genus Netelia; species Netelia inedita. The sequence goes on along the minus strand of OZ024922.1, from coordinate 6,451,233 downwards.
CGCGAAAGAATCAAGATCCATTCTCGACCGTCGACAAATGTATCAACCTAAAATATATCCTTGTCGTTGCGACGAAGTCCAGTAGCCGTATGCCAAAAAGAGGAAATATTTACACGAGTAAAAAACCTTGTAGGTTATGTGCGACGAGTGTGTATGAAAATTGTGCAGTGAATCGTCGAATTAGCTTCGTTGAAGAAAAAAGAAAAGCAATCGAATGAAAAAGCAATAAGTGTCTCGACCCGCGAGTGCCTTGTGTTCGGGAGTGGGGGAAGAAGGGAAGAAATTCATCGTTTCGTGTCGCGCGTGAGTGAAAAAGAAAGAAAGAAAAAGAAAAGAAAAAAAGAGATACGGGCGACAAAAGTGTCGATTAGCGAAATCTGGATTACGCGGGCGACTCTGGGATCGTCAAGATTTCGCAGGTTATACATAAAAAAGGTGAGACCCGTTTGATTTTTTATGTTTTTTTTTGTATTTCTTTTATTCCCGTCGCATCTCGTTATTTAGCCCGGTCGGTCGATCGGTCGAAAAATCGTACTCGGGCGCGATCACGGCCGGTGCGATAGGGAACAAAACAAAACAAAAAATACCGCGAGAAGGCGAATCGATAATTCGAGAACGAGCGTCGAGACGAAGAATCGAAACGTTGAGCGGAGGTGGAGACATCATTAGCTAGGACAGTCAACTCGTACGCTGGGAAATACTCGTTAGAGCATACATACATATATATATATATATAGCTATTGAACGAGAATTAAATCCGATCGTTATAGTCGTCGGCGTTATCTCATCGAAAGGCTATTATTTCGGCAATCCGATCGTCAGTGCCGACGGGAGAAATCGTTGTCGGGCTTGAAAAGGAAAAATTCAATTATCGTCGGGAAAGATTTTGTCGATCCCGCCGAAGCCTCGAGGCCTCGTTTATTAAATTCACAGAAATTGAGGTTATGTCAATTCTCTTAAAGCACGATTTTACAACTAATAACGTACGATTTTTCGTTATTCCCCGTAACCAAATCTTCTCGATTATGTTTTAATACCCTTGACGTGTCCGAATACTCGTCCGAGAGGATTTGTTTTGTTCTTCGATGACGCATAGCTAATTTCGTTGGACTCCTCCGTTGCACTTATTCGCCTCGGCGCCCTTTTTCACAGTAGTCGGTCTCTCGACGATGTGGGAACGAGCGCCGTGGGCTCGGGCAACCGTGAAAAACACCTGGCGTATCCGAAATTGAAAATCAAATTATCCTAGCGCTATATATATATATTTATATGTTTGCATTACGGTCGGGTAATTTTTTCGCGGAATTGTCGATGAGCAATAATAATAAATAACGATTTTTTTTCGTATCATTATACTCGGCTATGCCACTGGTTATTTTTCATTTTCTGACTCACGGTGGACATAACCTATAAATTATTTTTCAACCGACGAACCGACGCACGGTTTTTTTCTCGATATAATAATTTGTACGAAAATTGTGATGATACGAATGGAATATGCCGATCGTTGACATTCAAATTTTCAACGATTTTCTTTTTTCTATTGAATTCAAGGAGAAAGAAATATTTTGTATATTTGTAAAATCGACAATAAAAAAACAGACTAAATTTTCAATCTTACGAAAATTGGAAATAAATCACGTCGTTTTCAATTTGAACAAGGGGATGGGTAAAGGAGAGTGGAAAAATCGTCGCTCGAACATTGCTTCTCGTATTTTTCGCTCGTAGAACAAAGTTTCCTTAACGCGGGGGTGAAAATTGCTGTCGCGAGGAAACAATGCGCCGGTCTCAATTTTCTCTTTTATCGAGTCGAATACTTTTCGATCATCGGAGAAAAACAAATACTTGGCACGATCGCGATAAAATAGTTTGGGGAAGCGAATGTGAAGAATCGAGCGGGAATTTTTGCGAAGTCTTGCTCGAAGCGTATAGAGACGAAGAAGACGAAGAACATGAAGAAGAAGAAGAAGAAGAAGAAGAAGAAGAAGAAGGCAAAGGAGAAGACGAAGAAGAAGGAGAAGAGAAAGAGGAGGGAGAAAAGTTCGAGGCGGCGTTCTCGCGCGACTCGCCCGCTCCTCGACCTCGAGAGCCGAGGCTTCTCCTCGCTGGATCGCGTAACCTTGAAACTCTCTCGCGCGCGCTCCCTCTCTCCTTCTCCCTCTCTCTCTCTCTCTCTCGCTCACACACACTGCTCGGTCTCATGCCGCCGCTGTTGCTGATGCTGCGGGCCCTCGACGCCTCTCTCGCGCGCATGGCGCGCGCTTATGTCCAGCGAGCCCGACCGAGCAAGCAAACGGCGCGACGACGCCGGTCGCGCTTTTAAAAACACTGAGGGTCTTCGAAGCGGGCTTCACGATACGAGGAATGCGTGCCGACGGCGTGGGGTACCAACGCTCTTTCTCTCTTTCTCTCTTTCTCTCTCTCTCTCTCGTTCTCTTTCTTTTTCTTTCTCTCTTTCTCTGTACCCAGCGCCGTTGCCGCACTTTCCTTCAATCTCTTCATCTCTCTCTATCTCTTTCTCCTCATCGTCCCTCTTTCGTTTTATCCGCGAAAGAGCAGCGGCTACAGTTCGAGATTTCAATTGAAAACGAACGCTCTTTGATGAAGGCACGCAGATTCAACTATCGTATCGTCGGCTTCTTCTATTTCGTTCTTCGTCCTTTTGTTTACGATGAGTGGAAGAACGTGGGAAACGAAGCTCCCTTTAACTAGGGAAAAATATTTGTTTTTACTTAAAAAAAAAAATTTTTTTTTTGGTTCGAACAAAGTTTTGATGAATTTCGAATGTATAATTTATTTTATTGATAAAATCGAGACGTTTTTACTTTTAGAAGCGATTCTTACCGTATGACAAAATCTGAGAATGAAAATTTGAGATATTTACTTGAAATAAAAAATAATTTTACCACGATTTATAATTATTTATTAAAAATAAATGTCCGATCGATTTAATTTTGATATCGTTATTCTCACACATTATTGAAATCAATATAATCGATATTTCGAAATAAATATTAATTCGACGAATTTGAATAAAATCTTCGACAACAATATCAAAATTAAATCGTTCTAAAATTATATTTTGCTTAAGATTTTTTTTATAAATAAAACGAAAAGGATAGTCTCTCGCCAGTCACGATATTTCCAACGTTCGAACCTTTCGAAAAAAATTGTTTATTCCCCGGAACGGAACGGCGCGTAATTACGTAGAAATCTCGCGTATAATTATTCTCGAAATCGCGGATCGACGGCACCACGACAATATACATTATATCACAAAATACACGTACGTACGTAACCGGAAGTCTGCATTCCTCAAACCCAGCCGATCGCATCGGCGCTCGTACTTTTATTTTAATTTTTTTATATTTTTTTTTTGATTATATTTTTCTCATTTTCCATCGTCGCTAAAGAGTCGTTCCTAAAACTGATTGGAGACAATGAAAAAAATCGAGAAAAACATGGCCACTTTTCCGTTTCAAATCCCTTAAGCATCGAACGATGTAGCGATTTTAAAAAAAAAATCGATTTAAGTCACGCATTAAGGCTGAAAATCGCGTCGATTAGGCTTAACCCGCGACTCGAAAAAACGAGGATTTTAAAATCCCTCGTGGGCCGTTGGATTTAACGATTTTTCACTGCCCTCGGGGCGGACGGGGGAGGGGGTGGATTATCGGAAATTCTTCGTTGGAGGGTTCGAAGGTCCGCCTAATTATTCGAACGTGCGACGAGGGATGAGAATCTTCGTAAATTTTTCTTTCGTAAATTCCACGGGGTGGGCCATATTTTTTTACGTTCTTTCATTTTTTTAGTTTTTTTTTTAGGGGTTTTTTTTTCTTGGCACACGTGTTCGAGGAAGGAGGGAAGGAAGTAAATCGAATTTTTCTTCGGCTCGAGCGTCGACCACGCTGCTAATTTAATTAGCTCGAATACCATTTTGAGAGAGATGGGGCGAGAGCAGAGAAAAAAAAAAGAGAGAAAAATCGTCGACCTACGGCATAACGTGACGAGAATTTTCTCCGTCCCGTCGGATAACTCTTACTGTATCTACGTCCTTCGCTCTTGATCGTTGCCACGCGTATACGGAAACGAGAATATTATTTGAAAAAGCAAGGGTCGACTGGTTTTTGGCGTGTTTTATTTTTTTAATTTTTTTATTCGACTCGTTGAGACAGAGAGAGAGAGATAGATAGATAGATAGATAGCCATTTTATTATACCTCGCCTATTAGGCTTTGCGTATAAAAGGGTGAGTACAGTGTGTCCAGACTTTGTAACAATATAAATAGACCAAACAAAATATACAATGATAATCATAATAATAATAATAGTGTGCTAACTTCCAATACACTAGTAAACTAAGTACAGGTAACTAGGGTGAAATAAAATACAATAACAGAAGATCAGTAGAGATCAGAGAGAGAGAGAGCGAGGTGAGGATGTAACGAAAAATTTGTGTGACTATCCACGTATCGCACCGGATTTGAATGAATTTTCCAGATACTAATTCAATTTTGTGAACAATTCGAAAATTTGCTTCGTCTCTCGGTCGACAACTTTTTTTTACTTTCCTTTTTCTAAGGAAAAATACAAAAATCTTTTATACTTGGCTCGAAAGTTATTTCAAGTGGCGATTACCATAAACTCATCGCTATTAAATTACGATAAAATTTCAACGACCGAAATAAAATCCGTTCGTTTTATAATAAAAATTCGTCGAAAAATTTTATTTTTATTTTTTTTTTAATTTCAACTGTTTTCGAATCAAATTTTCAAATTTTCAATCCATTCAAATTTTCAAGCATTCCTTCATTTACGTATTCGCCCGTTTCGCCCGGACATCGATACGATTCACGTTAATTGAAACGATAGCCTCGAGGACATCTCGATTCGATTTATCCCGAAAATTCCAGAAATGTGATTTTCGATTATTGCCATTAAACGTTGATATCCCCTCGGTACATACTCGCGATATTCGTTCAACAAGAGTTTAATTATTTCCCACTTCGAGACTAATTACGTTACAATGAAATTTATCACAAAACACGAGATACAATTGACTTAAAATAATAAAAAAAAAGCGTTTAGTTCTCTCTCTCCTTAACTCCCCTCCTTCCCCTCACCCCCTTAATATACACATATAAAAATAATTACATACATATCTAAGAACGTGAGACGTTAAAACATCGGCAAGTGTGCCGAGTGTACGGATTATACACAGCTATTTAATATCCCGTACTGATTTATGCATCCGGGTTTCGGTGTGGACGTTGAGGTGGTGGAGTAACGGAAAGGGGGTCGGGTGGGGGGGGGGGGGGGTGGAGGGAGATGGGAGCTACCGGCTAGATTCACCAGTGGCGCACCAGTGGTGACTAATTAAGGTGCCGTGAAACGCTCTGCATCGAGTATCCCAGCCACGAATTAACCACGGACGTTAACGAACTCGCCACCACCGCTACGAGTGAGAGAGAGAGAGAGAGAGAGAGCGAGGAGAGAGAAAGAGGAGAGGAGAGAGAGAGAGAGTGAGCCAGTGACCGAGAATTCGCTGATGTCGCTGATGCTACAGCGTATAAACCGTGGCATAAGCGCGAGAGGATGAGAGATAGATAGAGGACGAAGAGGACAGACGGTGTGAGAGTTAGGGAAAAAATAAAATAAAAATATAAAAAATAAAATAGCGACAGAGATATTATATTAGGCACTTCGCGTGACACCGCAGCGGAGTCTCGCGCGCGGGCGTCCGGACCATGCCGAGCGAATAATAATTATATCGCTGGAATAATTGCGCGCGGCACACGTGCATCCATTTAATGTCACCCCCTCTTCGTACCCCTTTGTGTTACGCGTCAAAAGCCTCTATGACTATGCATATGATGTTTTCGTACCTTGACTATATAGGTGTGTGTATATGTGTCTGTGGGTGTGTGTGTATTTTGGTGTGTTTATAGTCGAGATACGAAAATATATATACAGATATGTATTAACGTTGAATTAATTCGTAATACACAATTACGTAAGCCTCTGTAGCTCGTGATCAGATCATAATATTCTCCTCGATGGGCCGAAGCAGGAAGCGTTTTTGTTGTTGTTGACGTTGAGATAATTTTAATTAAATTTTGTGAATAAGAAACATTATTTTGTTATTTTGTTATTTTTTTGCTCGTTAATATATTTCGTAGATCGTTGAAAAGCAGAAATATTCGCTGATTCAAGATCAATTCGGTATCTAAGTAAATAAATATCGAAGAGATAAGAATTTTGGGTTATAGATTGAAAAATTAATTTTTCTTTTGAGCGATGAAAGAATTTTGTTTTATTTTTTAAATTCTGATTTTTTATTTTTCACACAAATCAAGTCAGTTTCGTTGACCTGCTGTTTCGAAATTAGATCAGCGATTTTATCAAATTCATTAAAATATAATCGATCGATGAATTATCGATAAAATTAATTTTTTTTTAGTCTCGAATAAAATTAACGAATTATTTATTTCTCAGGTGGATCCACGGAGAGAGATGGCATGAGGGAGGGCTCCGGCAACGTTGCCGAGGTGGTGAGTCACAAAGTTTTAATTTTTTTATTCTTATTCCTTGTTTTTCTTATTAATTCTCTTTTTTTTCTTATTCTTATTTCAACATTCGAAGCGACGACCATCAAAATCGCGTTATCACTCGTATTTCAAACTTTATTCCGTATAAACAAGCCGCATCGTGTTTTATCGTCCGAACCGCATACGAGAGGTGTGTGGACGAATGCGTCGCCTTATCGCCCTCTCCCCGAGACACCTCGTTCGAGACACGTGCAGTGCGTAACCCACGAGTTGAAAAAAATGAAAAAAAAAACAACGAAATATTACGACGATACGATCGTGTATTTATATCGAAATGTAAACAAGGAAGGTGAACGATAAGATACAGATTTACGATAATTCCAGACAATGAATCGATAACGAACGAAAAAATAATGAAAAAAAAATAACCCACGCTTCTTTCCCTCGAGGTCGTTGACCCCGATAAAAAGTCGTGTCGATTTCTTTTTTCCTCTCGTTTTTTTTACGCTTTTTTTTTCTTCATCTGATTTTAACGTCGAGAATCAAGGGGCGAGAACGAATCGTACTTCGGGGGTTTTTGAGAGCAGTGTAAACATGAGGTTAACAAGTGTCGCGGGGATAATACGAGCGAGGACAAAGTTTTTATTGTTGGACGCTGGGAGAAGATCGTGGCGCTCTCTCACGGACGACAAGTGGGACGATAAAAGAGACGGAAGGGACGCGGAATGTGTAATGGGTCGAAGAAGGAAAAAAGTATGTTTTACAAAATACAAAAAAAAATGATAAGAAAAAATAAAATTAAAAAAATAAATAAATAAAAATCAGCGAAATCGATTCATCGCCTCGAGGGAGAGACGTGGTATTTTCCCTGGGAATTTTCGCTACGGGCGTAACTAAATTTGATATTGGAATAAAGGGAGAAAAAATTTCGAATCTCGGAGAGAAAATTCGATTGATTTAAACGTCGTTTAATTTACACACGCGGTAGTAAAGTGTGTCTGTGTTTTTTTTTCGTTGAATTAAACATCGATCGAGCGATCGATGAAGTAAGCGATTGTTCAGTTTGATTGCCGAGTCGAACGAGGAAATTTGGTCGATTTTTTTTTTTTTTTTTTTAATGAAATTCGGGCAAATTTGTTACGATGTAAATTTTGATTCGACACTCGATATGTTTCGACCGTCGAATCGGTTTCTACGAGTAAGTAATTAGGGACCTTGTAGGAACGAATGTAATTCAAATTCATTTATATTCAGTTTCAATTTAATTTAATACGAATTTTTCATTAATTTGATTTTTGGGCAATTTTGTTTTCTTTTGAATTTCAAGTTTAATTCAATTTTCATTTAATATCGATTTTGCTTCAATGTACATTTGAATTTATTTTCAATTTAATTACAAATTCATTTTAATTTAATTCTCATTCACTTCCGCTTGAATTAAATTTAATTACATCGAATATCATTCAATTACAATGAAATTCGATTAATTCACAATAAAATTTCATTCAACGTCGTCGAATCGTACAAAAACCATGCAAAAAAATTAATTTCCATCCTCTCGTCCAACCCGCTCGCTAAGTAAACCCCCTTATACCGGTTCGTATCGACCACGCTCTTGTCTCCCCCCAGTCTCGCATCTCCGCACGACGATAAACCTAAAAGAATTCTCAAGATATCTGTCCGGACCAGTCTGTTTTCCGTTCCGAGTCCGTCGGCTTTTTACCATGACGCG